>CP092090.1:13830444-14085444 GCA_029203775.1 Neoneuromus ignobilis
AAACTTATAAATGGATTTCATTCAATTTATATTACTGATAATATTGAAAAAAAAATGATAGGAATATTAATCACAAGAAAATTACTTAGAAGTATTTTCTATAAACCTAAAAAAGAATTAATTGTACGATGACAAGTTTAGAACATAAAATGAACGTCCTAACACCACAAAATTCAATTGTACATCTCTTTTGTTCAAACTGTCCATATAAGTCAAGAATTGTCGGATAACAAGATTAATTGTCATAGAAATTTTACTTTCTTCCTCAATCGAATTAGTGACTTTAATTCACATCACAATATCATTCAATGTCATTCGTATTTTTTTTTCACTGAAAATGAATAAAAAAAGGAAAGTCAGTTTTTTAATAATGGTGTTTTGTAAATAAATAAATAATATAAAATTCATGAAAATAATTCAAACGATCGAGAAATCTAATTAAAAAGCATTTAATGCAATTTTAATTTTAAAGTCTTTAATTGAATTATCTTTAAATAAAACACATATTAACTCATTTCTTTCATCGTCTCAATTCTTTAATCTTCTAATAAGATCTTTATGTAAAAATTTTGAACATTATTAAAATCAAACTCATTAAACATTCATAATAATTCCTTCTGAATAAAAGAGGGTGAATTACAAGACGTATAATTAATTTTAAATATGTAATTACTTTTTTTTAATTAATATTTAATAACCATTTCTTATATCATAAATTTCAAGAAACTAGTAGATATAAGAATTGTTCAATGCATATATGAGCATATATGAGGGTCGTTTGATAAGTATGGTAAATTTATTTATTGTTGAATTTAATTAATTAATTAATTTAATTAAATTTTTCAATTTAGTTTTTCTTACTTTTTTACCATACTTATCAAACGACCATCATAATTAACATTTTTTAAGAAAAAATTAAAAGACTAATTTTAGTACATACACATTTAATAACATAATTTTAATTTTATAAATACAGTCTTCCATCATAAATTCTACATCGTTCGGATTAGTAAATTTAATAAATCACCGGTGATTAGATCAGTACATACAATATATCCAACAGTTAACTCAAAACTTTTAAAAATAAATCGCGTTTAATAAACTCAGACAACTCAACGACCTTAACTTTGTTCAGCTTTTTGCAATGTAGAAAATATTTTGAAAATTGTAATTATAGAATATGTCCATGACACTAGTATAAAGAGAAATATGTTTAAAATCAAAACACACAGACGCAGAAATTAGAAATATAAAAACATTACACATGTAAATTATTCAATTCATCTCAAATAGACTTCACAAACTGTTAAAATTTTAAATACTTTTAATCAAAAAAAATATGCAATGAAAATATTTAGTTATTTTTTTTAAAAAAGGGATATGAATCTAATATATGAACATGTAAAAAACAATAAATAACATCTCTTCACTTAAAAGTAACAGAATTCTTAGACACATGCAAGTAAACATATGCTGATACATATTATATTTACGCAATGGAATAAAAAAGAAAGAGCCGATCATCGGTTGGAGATGTACTAAAGATAAAAAAATACATAAGATACACTTGGAGAACTTGTCTGATTAGTGCTGGAATCAGATTACTGATAGCTGGAATAGTGATGATAGATTGTACTAAAAAATGTTAAGTATCATAAAATAATTATGCCATTTTTTATTAAATATAATTTATGGAATTATTTTATTTAACTATTTTTAAATTATTTCACTATGTTAATCCGAAAATAAACTCATGCATACACACATATAAGGTGGCTTAAATGAGACTGAAGGCATTCAATCTTATTTGAATCACCCTATATATATATATATATATATATATATATATATATATATATATATATATATATATATATTTCAATATGCTAACTAATGATAACGCACCATTGTCTTATATTATACCACCTAATACTATATCATTGAATTTTATCACTGTTCCCACTTTATCGTAACTGGTTGAAACGAAATTACCAATTATGATCAGTGTTCCTTTAATGATAAGAAACTCATAAAGAAGAGTAAACCAAACGAAAATCGAAATTAAAATTCTTTCTTTAGTAATAGAATGGCATATTGTTTGCTCTAAAACTCAAGACCTCTTACCTTATTTGAAATACTGAATATAAATTAGATATTTAAAAAAAGACGTTACTCAAATATGACTTCTGTAATGAGAAAATTATTTAACAAGCATTCTAGTGACATTGATGGCAAATTTTAAATAATTTTAAGGTGCATTAAAATGTTATCTTTGTATTATATAAACATTTAATTTATTAGGGTATGTTTTAATGGACATGTCTTGCAGTTTTAGAGATATGTTGAATTATTAAAATACATTAAAACAGTTGTTTATATAAAAATTTGGGTGCTATTTGAAAAATATAAGATTAAATATATTTTTGTTCATTTTTATTAATAATAAAAACGATCTTTCTAATTTATGGATTTACACCTTAAAATAGATTTATATCTTTATTAGTTAACGTAGAATTTGTCGTTTCCCCTTTATGAAAATTTCATTATATATATATATATATATATATATATATATATATAAAAGAGAGAGAGAGAGAGTGAGAGAGGTTTTGATAATAATAATGTATGAAAAAATCGGTTGGAGTTCGCGAGAACATATAACGAAAATTAAAAATATATCTTGGAACATGTTTTCTTTGGCTCAACTGACATTAAGTAAATAGTTAACCATTTTTCTTATCACTGTATTGCAGTAGTCCTTCTTCTTGATTTATGTGTACTTACCAAAGTGAGTGGGTACTTGTGCATGACTGAAATTGATTTCATGGGATACTATTCTGCCAAGGGAGAAACGTGACTCTATAAACGTGCAATGTGTTGCAAATGGGGCATTGTGTAAACACAATTGTCAACTTGTATATTTGAACGAATTCAGTAAACTGGGACAAGGATTCGACGATTGAGTTTTATATGTTCGTAACAGATGGACATACGATCGAAAATATATAACTTCTGATGTTATCAAACAAAATTTATGTGAACTGAACTTTAATCTTTTACTACGTTTTTCATTGAATATGGCAAGTTTTTTTTGTTTTTTTTTCGAGGAAAATGTTTGTTCGTAATGGATATATTTTAAAAACAAGACAAACCTTTTGATAAAACTCCAACTCACTTTTAGTTCGTTTAAATAATATTCAGAAAAAAGATATCCATTCGTGAATACATTTGTTTTAAAAGCATATGTACACTTATAAAAACATATATATATATGCATGAAAATGACAATATTGTAAGAGGAAATTTTTAAAATTGTATAAAAAATTGTATTGTATAAATTAAATCGCAGTTACAAATTGTCAGTTTACAAAATATTATATTTATAAATTCAAAGATTTTTCATCTCTTTATCTGTATTTATATGTACAAGATAATTTCCAAACGCCTCGCATTTTTTCGATAGCTTAAATAGTAAACAAACAATAATTTGAGAGAAAAATGTTAATAGTTCCTTCTTTAAGATACAAATGACAGAAACAAATTTTATACATTTTTGAGAATAATTTATTTTTTACTAAAAATAAATATCGTTTATAAGAAACATCTTGTGCAAACATTCCTATGTTTTTTATTAAATTTTCTATAAATAAAATATAATTTCTGAAGTTTAGATAAATATTTACAAATGCCTTTGTAATGTAATATATTTGTTTATTTTTATGTCAGCTCCAGATTATTACCAAATTTAATATGCTTAAAAAAAGAATTATAAAATAACCTTAATAATAAAATTGTTTGTTTTTTTTAATCTGTATACTTGTTACAATATTTTTATAGTCCATTATTGAGCAAATTTTGTATTTATTTACGACTAATTTCACCTTTAAATAAATATGTACTAATTTTTTCAGTATGATTATTAAAAATTGAAATTCATTTTCAACGAACGGAATTTTGAAACATCATTTAATTTATAATTATTAATAATATTTTTTACGAATATTTTTTAATATACCTAATTCATTTTTTTATTATATTTATATTATTTTTTAGCAATATTAATATTATTTAAAACATTCTATTAGTATTTGTATGTACTTAATAAGTATCAATTCTTTTTTTTAATTATATTTCTTATTATATAGTTGTTACTTGATTCTATATTTATTTTTCGATATATATTTTTGTTTTCCTTATTAATTTAAATAACATGTTTGAATTACTCATTTCATTCAATTTAATTTTAAGAATTTTTTTAAATGAGTCATTAGAATATTTAATTTTTTATGCATTAAAAATAAATCCAAATTTTAAAATAATATAAATAATGATATAGCAAAAAAAATACAAATTTAATGTCTATTTATTTAAAAATGTACATAGAGTTGAAAAAGTCATATTGAATAATATTAAAAAAAACATTATTGTTATATACAAATATATTTTGAATAATAGTTAATATAAATGCTATCCTTTTGCTACTACATAAATTATAAAAATATCTAATTTGTTAATTTGATATACTTTCACTGATTTATTATTATTATTATGTTTTTTTATATAAGATATTTGCTTGATTTTATACATTTACTTTATTTCTAGATTCAATTTTTTACATATACAAATATCTCTCTCAATACAGTACTTTTTGAATAGATTTACGATATTAAATAAATGTCTTCAAACAAAGAATAAAGTAAATCAAATCATCAATTTCAAACAGTATTCAAAATAAATGGGATGAAATACACGACAATCTTGTTAAAAAAATGTAAAAGCCGCAGATATAAATTGAAGTCAAATTGACTACAAATGAAAATAGAGCTTGAATGCAATAAATAAATACATCCGAAATCATTATTGTAAAGATACTACTGCGTATTCACATTATATAAATACTGTTTGATTCACTATTCGAAAGTAAAACGACATTTAGACGGATGTAAAGTAGAGAGACAAACGGGCTATAGTCATAACGAGAATATATTCCATTGACGGCAAATCGACATCGAACCCATTTACGTTAGAAACTCAAAATGGGGACATCTTGAAAAAGAATCACTCTATTATTTAGTTTATATATGTACTACATTTACTTCAAAAAAGAACTGTGAATACATCAACATTAAAGATGATGGCGTTGTAAGAGAAATAGCAAACGTCGACATTTCCTTAAACGAATTTCAGAGTTGTTATATAAGGAAATCTTTTCATCTTATTGAGATTTTATTCGTATTTTGTACTAAATTGAATCCAATATATTACGTTTTATTAATTATTCTAATTTATCTATACAATTCGAAATATTCAATTTGAATGAAAAATTCATGATAAAAAATATTCTATGTTTCTAAATATATTAGCACTGTTTCGAAGTTTTAATGTTTTGACTTTTTCCAGACGCTCGAAAATCCAAATTTTCAAAGCTCGTTTACGAGCCTAATAGGCGTCGGCGCCCATTTTTAATGCTTATACATGTACCTACGGAATATAAACTATGCGATTATAACAAAAAATTACAAATCATTTTTTTTACATTTTTCAAAAAAATTCAGAACAACCCCCACCCCTTTGAAGTTTTTGCGTTTTTTTCAAAAATTTTTTTTTCGAAATCGGTATATCTAACAGTTGATTTCTATAGTATAGTGCAGGGGTGTTAGCGCTTGGGCGTCGGTTTTGCTCTAACTCACACAATGGCGACGCAGCAAAAGTACATTTAAATAAATATAAAATTAATTTTCTGTCATATACATAAATACACACACACACACATATATATATATATATATATATATATGTATTTGTGTGTGTGTAATAAGCATAACAGTAGTTTATGTATAAATGAAGATTTATTCAGAAATTTTTTCTTAATTGAATTAAAATTTAAAATAACATTTACAATGAACAATCGTCATTTTTTACTTAATTAATAAAATATATAACGTAATAGATATTTAAATAATTTTATAAATTATTGTTAAAAATATTCTATTAAATAATAATTAAATAATTTTTTGACAAAAATCAATTAATTACGTCTAGTCACTAAACCATTTAATTTTAATGAATTTTTTTATATTATTTCTTTTTTTAAAAAATATTTCTCTAACTGCAGTTAATGTGTGTTAATTATCTTATTTAATTTTGAAATAATTACAGCACAAAACTATATTTCATTAATATTTAAATACATTTAGTTACTGAACGTTCATATTATATTTTAACAAAAATCAATATCTCCTATTATTGTTTTAAATGTTATTAAAAAAGATATGTAAATGGAATTGTTTAATTGGTTTACTTAAAGCTTTCAGAATGTCATTAAATATAAGATTAGAATTCGTTGACAAAAAAAGAAATAACTGCTTAATATCTATTAATAATAAATTTATTCAAAAATATTTTTGATTTTTAAAACTTCTTGAACTTGTACTCAAACAACTAATTCTGTATGAAATGTTGACTTTGATAAATCTCTAAAAGTGACCATCTACTGCATGACAAATTAATGTGTAACATTTCATAATTTGTGTCAGCAATAGTAAATTTATAAAATAAATAAGGAACATATATATTTGTGTATATGTATATATATATATTTGTGTATATGTATATATATATATATATATTTAGATAGATAGATAATTAAATTATCTCTATTCATTAATATATATATATATATTATATATATATATATATATATATATATATATATATAATATTTATTGAGTGGTTTGTTTATAATTACTTTTAATAATTAAACTTATATTAATACATTGTTATTAATTAATTAACTTCATATTAATAAACATAAATTACAACATATTTACCAATATCATAAACAAATAATATTTAAAAAAAGACAATACGAAAATGTAAACATACAAAATAAAACTATATTATTTATGCAATTATTAAATAAATATTTATACAGGTTTTTTTTGTAAATTTTACAATTTTTAAAAAATAATTTTAGTCATATCTGTATATTGACATATCTGTTTTTATATTTTTTGTATTTATTTGTAGATTTCTTTGTTTGTAATAATTTTCATTTGTATGTTTTTAAATATAATCTGTAATATTTGAAATAAATTTAAAATATTTTTTTGAAGAAAAATGTATATATCATATACCACTAAAAAGATTTTTTAATATTTTAATTCATTTTGAGATAAAAAATATTTCTATGTAATAATAAAATAAGGAAATAAATCAACAAATAATTAAATAATTTAATGCGTGAATACGTAAAGAAGGTAGTATTTATATTATGGCGTAATTATGTTACAACACAAAAAATATACATTCTTTGAAATCTTAAATTCACTACCATGTAATTAAAGACACAACTCTTGTCTCGCACACAGCCCAATACTTTATCATTATAATTGATGGTGATAACCAAACTGAATTTTCGTTTCTTGCAGATTAAAGAAGAATCTTAAAAGAATTCGATTTGCATACTTAAGCAATTAAAGTACTACACAAAAGATAATTAATGATTAAGAAAAAAAACAAGCACCTGATCTTTATAAGTATAATCTTGTATACTAATTCATTAAACTGATTATTATTTGCGTTGTAAAAAATGACAGTTCTGTCAAAAAGTCGTTAAAGTTGTATTTAATCCTCCCACTCTGACCATTAATCATTCCTTGAAACACTCTTAACATCAAACAATACTTTTCATTCCAGATCAATAACTTCTTTCTGTTATTTTAATCTTTTTTTTCTAATCTGATGATCTTTTACAATTAGAGGGGAAAAGTTTCGTCGTATTATACTTTAAAAAAAGTATTTTAATTCAACGTGCGGTTTTGATTGTGGTTTGATAACAAAAGACAGGAGACAAACAATTCATGAAAGAAAATCTTTCGACGTATCCGCTGTATACAATCGTGTCCGTCATTTCAAATGGGCGCACTGGTTTATTCAGACGTATAATCTAGTAAGACAAGTAAAATCATATTACAAAAACAATGCGTAGATCTCAGCTCTTTGTGTTTGCTTCTTTGACCGAGCCATCAGTTTTTCGCTCTTCAACGAACTGTATAATAACGTAATATGGAGTTCAATACCATAACAGTTCAAGGATTTTTTACTCGTTTCAAAGTATACTGACGAAATAATTTCTTTGAATCTAAACATAGAAACAGGTCACGGGAGACGAACGTTTGCAATAAACTGACCTAATTGTCACTAATTTTTTTTAAGAGAAGTTTCTTTACAACAAATTTTCTACTGTCTGATGGGGAAAAGTTCGAGAAAAGAAGTTTCTTCTTTCTTATTTTCATCCATCTAACATTATCTCTATTCGCACAAGTTGTATAATAAAACGATACTAATTTAATTCCTACTATTTTACTATATTTCTTTTTAAAAAATTAGAATTACGTAATAATTACTTTACAATATTAATAATTTGATGTCTTAATTCAAATAGAACTATTGTACTCTAAATTAATTTTTTTTTTATAAAAGATTTTATTTGTAACAAACTGATCGATGTTAATAGGTTATATTTAAGGATTTTTCTCTACACGCTCACACACACATTCAACAAACATACATACGTACATATGCATACAAATTATATGCATATGTATGTGTGTGCACGCACACGTATATTCTAATTATTAATATCAATTTCATTTAGTAACATTTAAATTAATTCGAAGACAAAAACAAGTACACTAACTTTAGTTTAAATACAAATCATTCATAACCAAAAATTGTCTTTTCTAAATTGTAAACTGAATGTAGAAATGAATTATGATTGCACATAGTTACATAAAATTAGTTGAAAATATAATTACGTATTTTTTTACTACATAAGGATTTATCACGAAAACAGCTATAAATTGAACTGATAATTATTTTCAATTGTGCATATTATCTACTTGTTTTACTTGAATATGTTACAATGAAATAAAAAATTGAAAATATATTTGAAATTAATGAATATACAGATGAAAACTTCCTGTCTTTTGCAAGTTAAAATATGGATTTTGTAAATTATTTTTACATTATATAAAAGAAGCAATAAAATAAATTCGAACATACATTTTTAGTAACAAGTTTTTTTCATTTTACTACCAGTTTTCGAAAATGAAATGTAAGGTTATACTAATTGTCAATTTTAAGAACCCCACTAAGTATTTTTGTCACTTAAATATGAAAGTTTTCTTTTATGTTTAGAAATAAATACGTAATATATAACAACAAAACTATCAAAAAAATATACAAATTAAAAAAAAACCTACCGAAGCTCCAATCCTTCTTATTATCCCACCTTCAGTTGAAATCACAAACACAGTTACACTACACTATACTATAAAACGTAAATATAAAATATAAAAAGTAGACAATTCTTAAAATATAATTAGTCATATTTTTAAATTTATGTATTCTCTTATCTTTTTTATTTTTTAAATATAACAATAATTTTAACAGTTCTTCAAGAGTAAAAAAAAGAATTTTCGTGAAAGATGATATCGTAGAATTTATTATCAAATTAGTTCCAGTTAAAAATGTAAAACTTATAACAATGAAATATATATCTATAAAGCATTTAATCCATACAGTATTAAATTAATAAAAAATGTGTTTTTTGAGAATTTAACACGATATAAATTTTAATTTTACCATAAAACATACTAAAATTATAACGTATGGTAATATAACCTAGTCTGCAAATTCGCATATACTTACGGTTTATGTCAACGCGCATAAAAAACGCTCATAAATACAGTTAAGTGACGCTTTGCAGTACTACATGCTTGTACTGGACATTTGTGACATTTCGTGCAACACGTTAAAAGTGCTTAATAAGAAAAAAATATTTTTTTTATATCTACTATAAAAAAAACATATACGTTCTTATAAAATACCGCTATTTTAAATGTTTTTTTTTTAAAGTATCTATCTTTGAAATTTTGTACTAGTATAAAATTGTCTGTACTTTATTATATCTATTTATAATAATACATTATTTAGTATTTTTTGAAAACAAAAATTTTATACCAAAAATGTCATTATTAAAATAATAAATGTATTTATTTGGAATATATTACAGTTCTATATTTTCAACCTCATCGAATGTGATTAGGCCCTCTTAAATGATTTTCTGAGATTTTAGCATTGTTTCCTGTTTACAGTTAATGTCATCGACCCCTCTTCTTCACAATACTTCACAATATCACCCCTCCATCTTTGATATAAAGCAAGTGGAGCTCTTTAGTTTTAGTGATGGCAACTTGCCTAAGGGAGTAAACACTAAATAAAAAAATTCACCAACCCGCCTGGTCAGCATGGTGAGTATGATCAAATACCAACGAAGGGTAACATAAATTAAGGCTTCCACTCAGCAATGGGGTAATAAAAGCTGATATATATATATATATATATATATATATATATATATATATATATATATATATATATTTAAATGAAAACCTAAAGATTTAAAAGAACCAAAAAGACCTATTGATAAATAAGACAGGCATTTTGGGAGATGCATTTATCCAGCAGTGGATAGAAATAATTTAATTATCAAAATATATGCTTATTTTACAAATAAACAAATATTTTTTAAGAAGATATATACAAAGAATAAAAACTTAAACAACATGTTTTTAAAATGTAAACAACTTACATTGTTACACAAATAGCATAAATGCAAACTGACAAAAGATGTTACTTATTCCATTATTCAAAACAAAGAGATGATTTTATCAAGATTACATATCAACCTTTGAGTAGATTGATTTAATCTTAATTAAGGCTGATGTTAATTCACATTCGGTTGTAAATGGTTAATACCATTACTCAGATATTATTTTTTTAAATAATCTATTCGAAGCATTTAACTGACTTAATTATATTTAAAAATATCATTCTTGATGTTAACGTATTTTAAATACTTAAACTCCTACAAAGAGAAATAAAATGCAGCAATAAAATGCAATTTCATTTCTTATCGATTTAATTACATCTGAATAACATGTATTTAAAGTTATTGATATTTTATTGCTGATATCCGTAAGTATATTATTTTAATGATCATATACTTAATTATAAATGAAATTTTTATTTTTTTTTATATTTCATTTAAGTTTAACATATGGGTCTGAACAAAGATTATAAAGATATGCAGTATAAAAACGTATTACATAAATATATTATACAAATTTTTGTAATTGTACATTTATAAATTTCCATGATATACATTTGGCACAAAATTTAACTATATTGTTACAATATAAAGTTATAAGAAAATGTATATTAAAGACATATGTAGAGAAAAGCAGATATATGGAATTAATATGATTCAGACATTTCTCTATATATTCATTATTCAAACAAAGCATTGAATACAAATTGCACATATATCCTGCAATGACGCACATTAATATAATGAGTAATGGTATTGTTTCAAAGAACAAAAACTATATGCGTATCATTTATCTAAAACGATTTCAGTGACATTGTGGCTTCATCTTCAAAATTGTAAGAGTTCTTTTGACCAGAACAACAAAAACATAGTATTATTTAAATGCATGAAATAATAAATTTGCATGACTAAAATAACAATTTCTTAAAACTTGACTCAGTCATATTAGATCACACAATTAGATACACATTTATAGAGATGAAGTATATTTATTTAAAATATATATAATTCAAATTGCTATAAAATTTTTTAATACATCTGCATATATATATATATATATATATATATATATATATATATATATATATATATATATATATATATATATATATATATATATATATAAAAGAAATAAATGTTTATGTGTCCAAAATGAAGAAGTAAAATCCATACAGACAACACAAAAACACAATTTACAAATTTGCTGCGACAGAGTCGTTGACTCGCATTATCAAAAAAGTGTAATTGTGTAGTAAATAAGAAAGAATGACATGATCGTCAAAATACACTGACTACAAAGAATCTCTCTTTGACAACATAGTTGGATAGGTCAGATTTTCTTTTATGTCCGGCCATATCTTTTTCAGCCCGTTTTTTATCCTCGAAATACGATAGAAGGGTTCGTTGAAAGTATCACGAAATGATAGATACACTAGAATAATTTTACTGAAACAGGAATTTTGAAAGATGACGATAAACACTATACAATCAAATATATTATTTTATGTATGTGCATATAGATTTTTTTTATAAATTTTCAAATTTAGGTCATATCTGTATTAAATAATAATAATACATAAATATGCATTTATTACAATACTCCTGAAAAAATACAGATATACATTCATGCAATTCATCATTGTTCCCAGTTCATTGAAAACAGAGATTATTTTATCTTTTTTTTTGATGATGAAATTCACTGTAAATATCCTGAAATAATTTTTGTTTACATGACAGTAAAATAATTAAACCACAGACTGGCCACTGATACAGCCAACCACAAAAACGTTAAAAAATCACGTTTTTTAACAAAAAAAAAATATAATTCACAATTCTATAGAATGAATTATTTCAAATAATTGAAATTAATAAAATGAAAAATCACCAGACAACGTTGTTGTCTTTTTCAACATTCAATAAGTAAAAAATTGTTTAAATATTTTTATTTAAAAAGAATAGTATTTTTTCATAGATATTATTAAACAATGAAATATTTTTAATATTCAAAAAATTACACAACTATCAAAATTGTTTTTGAAATTAAATTAATAAACAAATATATGCATATATACAGATTATATATATATATATCGTATTTATGATTGAATATAATAGACTTGTTATAAAAAAATACAAAGAATATCTTTTTTACAAAAATCAAGATTCTAAATTATTTTTTGTCAAGCATGTATCCTTACGTTTGAATAAATTTGTCTTCAACCATATATCTAACTTAGTTTAACATTTTTATTATATCTTTAATATTAAAAATTAAAATCAATAACAGTAGACATCAATTTTAAACATTTTTCAAAACCACACAATGATAAAGAACAGTATTTGTAAATACTATTTCGTACAAAGCAATCTGTGAAAATTTTCAATTTTTCTGTTCATTCAATCGTAAGGACATTGCCTTTAGCGTCACAAGCGATGAAAATAGTCTAGCTCGCACGTTACAGAAAAAGTATATACAAATCGAATTTTTACATTGTAATACAATATTTTATAATATTGTTCAAGAAACCAAGGGATTGAACTGGTCTATGACATTGCACCTTGAATCCGCCCATTGGCTAGAACATGTATTATATATAGAAACTGGTCATAGCTTATACTCTTTTGCCTATATACAACGACGATATCAAAATACAATAAAATTGAAGAAAGCAATATAAACGTAGAAATACGTTCATATCATCATACGGGTGTATTCATAACAATTCCAAAGAGATTTTTGGACTTCAATTGGATTTTTATATGTATTTCATTCGTTTGAATACACAAAAAATATTAAAATGCAAATAATATTTTTTAAACAGACATTCATTTATAACAGTCAATTGAGAAAATATTTTTTTAAATAAAAAATTGAGTCTCTATAATATATTTTTCAAATTCAATGTGAGAAATAAATCATCAAATAATTAAACATATGGATTTATAAACGACTAAATACAATTTAAATGATAGTTATTTACAACGCCAAATCAGAAAATATTTTATTAGATATAAATAAATAAGATTAACTGCAGATTAAAATATTATAAAAATATAAATCAAAAAAACTGTATTTTTGTATATCATTCTATAATTTTATTTTTACAACAATTTTAGTTAATGAAAAGGTATATTATTGATGATATGTATATGTAATATTTAAAAAAAATCATTAACGTATACAAAAACATTTAATGGTGGCGATCTCATCATTATTTAATTTTCCCCAATGTTCTTCTGATAAAAAGAATCCACTTAAATAATGATATACGACCAATTCATGTAAGTTCATAAATACAAATAAACACATATATATTTAACACATAACCACACATATATTTTTGTCAAAAAAATATTTTAATCATAAAAATTTATCAAAAACAATAGCCATTTGAATGAAATACTTTATTGAAATTAGAATTTTAATTGAACCACTCATTAACCAAATCAATTAACTCCACAGAAAAAAAGTAGAAAAATTAATAAAATAATACACATTTTCTTTAAAAAAATTTTTAAAACTTAAATTCAAATAAATATTGTAGAATGTATTATTACAGAGTAGCTTTTATCTAATGATATATAAAGCGTAACATAGTGTATATCCTTAGAATAATCTTTATTATTTTAACATTTTTCACATAACTATGAGAGTTAATCGATTTGACATGTGAAAATAAAAAAAGGTAATTAATACCATTGCATTCATTTTAAAAAAAAAGTTATAGAATAAATTCATTATCATACATTTTTATTAATACATACACACACTCACATACATATATATATATATATATATATATATATTCGCACAAATATTCCAATGCATAAAAGTATAAACAAGATCAGAAACTAATATCAACAAAATATTTAAATGAATCTGAAAACAGAAATACGTTTCCGTTACTGCGACATTAATTATATTTAGAACTATTATTAGATACTTGGCCTATTCAGTGACTAATATGTTTTCTGAAAGCTAATAACATGCCATTGAGATTTAAATAAAAAATATAAAATTCAGTTTTAGTTAATTAAAGATGTTGATTTCAGTCAGTTTTTTGCTTTAAGAAATATATATATATATATATATATATATATATATATATATATATATATATATTATCATTATCACAAAACCCTATATCAGCCAATTGCTGGACGAAAACCTCGTCAAATATCATTGGGTCCTCTTATATGTTTTCCCAAAATTTTTCTATTGTTTTTTCCGAGGTTAAACTCATCCAACCTTCACCTCTACAATACTTTTCAATATCATCCCTATATCTTTCATAGAATCTCTTTTTGTCTCTTAGTCATCACTTCATAAAGATCTTATTTCACTTATTGTTTTCCCTTTTTATTTTATTCCTGCTCATACTTTCATCAATTATTGATATAGAAAAAACATTCAAAATAAATTATATACTTATTGTTATATTATTTTTACGAAACTAAAATAATTTAGCTGTAAAATTTATTTGTGTATATGTATACACTATCTAAATATTTACTTATGCACATGAAAAGATGTAAGTTTAAATATAAATTTGCAAACGATAAAAAAACGAAATTCTGCCAAGAAATTATATCTAAATAAACTATTTTATCCTCTTAATATCAAAACATTTTAAGAAAAAACACTTCAGTTTTAAAATAGATAATACAACATGTATTATAGAAAAACATATACTTAAGAAATAATATGATGTTCTATTTATAGAAATGCATTGCAGTAACAGCATCAAAACGAATAAACATAAAATATGACTTGAAGATTCAAACGTAAATAATGATGTTTTGAAAATAATAAATTATAATAAAAATAAAATGTTGGAAATATAATATAAACAAAAAGAACTTTTACGAAAATACGAATTTGGAAATTATATATTTTTTTAATTTTCGTTTTATTCTTAACATAAGGATTAAATCATTGTTTTATTATATATATATAAGCGTATATAAAACCAAAAACAATAACGAATTAACTAAAAAACACAAAATGATTTATTACACATTTAGTCTAAAAGCTTTAAAAAATATTACCGTATTTCTGGACTTATAAACAAAAACTGTATTTACAACTTTTCTATATTACAAAAAAACTTTCTACTTACTGAAATAAGTACTTAAGTATATCTGTTTTTTAATATAAAAAAACTTTTTAATGCAATATTTTAAATAACATATTAACGAATTCTTTAAATGAGTTGAATACAAAACATATTATGTAAGAAAAGTACGGAATATTTCATCTATATTCTTAACAAATGTATTTTACATCTAATAAAGTTTTCAGAGTTAGGCGTTTGAATATCAAAGTAAAATCATTGCTATCGTTCGCTTTGAAATGATAAATAGCTTACGGCTTTATCTTATTTCTATTATTCTGTATAATAATCAGTGTATACATAAAAGAGATCAAATCATATTATGTGATTCAAAACCGAAATATAATTTACAAATTTATCAGTTTTTGTCTGAAAGAAGGAAATGTGTGAATTTATTTACAATAATATTATTCCATTTTTAAACAATTTGGATTAATTTCAATCAAACATATTTATTTTCAACCTGTTATCATTTAGTATCAAATTAGATATTTCCTTTATGGATTAGAGATACATATAATTTAAACAAAATGTATTATTATAATAAAATTATTTTTTGTAGCATTCAAAAACATGTAATTTCTAAAAATTTAAGAAATTTCAAAAAATCAAAACAATCATTAGAGATATTTATATTAACAATATTTTTAATGTAATTTCAATTATTCAATATATAAATATACATATATATATATATATATATATATATATATATATATATATATATATATATATATATATGTTTGTATGAGATATAAAATGTTTGTAGATATAAAACAGAAGAAATCCAATATGAATAAATGGAACAAAGACATAAGAAAATTTGTCAAAGTAAAATGAAGAGAAAGGTTTTAAAGTACTCCAAGTGGAAAGTTTTGGGAAAGGCATTCATCTAGCAGTAACTTGGGGATACATATTAATATATATTTATATATATATATTTATATATATATATATATATATATATATATATATACTGTGATTAAATATACAGAAATAAATAAAATCAACAATTTATAAAAATCTATAAACAGTAATCATTGAATTTCAAAGCGAAATATTTTCTTTGTGACGAAAGAACAAAAAATATTTTTCGTTTAAAAAAAATGATGTCATTAACTATTTTTATACATACAGATTTCTGACCGAAATTCCTGGTTATAAAATATTTTTTAACAATATAAAAAGTATGTATAGCTATTTCGCAAAAACTGAAAAGAATTTTGAATGTAGGATTTATTTTATTTCAGTGGCAAGTATGACTAAATCTCATACACAAATAGCAAGTGATAAATATACATTTAAAATAACAATCACTAATAGGAAACAGTATTTTACTGAATTCTATTTTCTATTGGCAATTCTTTTATTAGAACTATAAACTCGAAAGATTACAAAATCTAAAAATAAAATCAATAATAAGTATTCAAAAATAAATTTTACTGAAATAGCTTTTTACACTAATTTTATTGAACGTATGTAACTCTTTATGATTTATTCAGTTAGTTCGTAAATAATGTATATATATTATTACTATTTTATGAAAAAATTCTTATATATATATATATATACATGTGTTTTGAATTTTTCTAATATAAAAAATAATTAATGTAAAAATACAAATACTTTTGAAATAAGAAATAACGATTATTAATATAGTACTCATATAATAAGAAATATAAAATAACTTAAAATGACACTAAAAATAATTAAATATTGAAAAAACAGTACTTTTTATTTTTTTAATATACAATTTCGTTATATCTAATAAAAAATATAATATTTCACTACAAAATGCTTTAAAATTGAAATATTAAGAATATATAAAGGTTAACTTTTATAATAATTATTATCATACGAACTTTTTATATTCATATAATTCCTTTTTAAAAAAAAATCACAATCTAAAATGTCATATTTATTTAGTGCACCAAACGTTAAGAAATGGGTTCTGAAAAATAAAACTGACCTGAACCTCTTTCATCTACTGAAAAAGGATACAGGCAATTTGTTTTTAGTTACCAGCATTAAAACGTTTTCAAAAACAGTGAAACCCCTTTGTAAATTAACTGAATTCTCATTTATATTTAAACACCTTTCATTTAATCAATAATACTAATATTAAGGTATATATGAAATTTATTAAATGAAATATTATTTATTATTGTACATAATTCATTTTTTTTCAAAATAATCATTAGTGTTAAAGGAAATTATTTTTTATAAAATCAATTCAAGAATATAATTTATTCTTTTTTATCTTACAAAATTTCCTAAATTTATTTTTTTACAAAATTTAACAATTTAGATACATAATAAATAGATACATAAATTGAATATATATATATATATATATAAGCATATACACACAGAAACGTATTTATATATGCATATGATGATATGCACATACATTTATGCACCAGTATGTATGTATATGTAAAACAAATTAATCTAAAAATAAATTCGGGACAAACGCATTTATTTATTTTTAAATTACTCACCGAACATTAAATGACCACAGAACAATTACGTCATATACGTGAACACATGTCTTGTAAACATGCAAATGATTAAAAGAAACACATTCGATGAAGCAATGCGGACTGCGAGTTGTTTACTACTGCATAAAATAGTATTTATAGACAACCATAAACGTGAAAACGAATTTATGTACAGTGCAGCCAAACGGTCACATAAACAAATAAAATTTGGGTTAGTTTCCAGGAATGACGGTACGGATGGCCGTTAGAGAATTCTTCCGTGTACAGGAATTAATATTTTATTGTACGCGGCTTCAAAGATTCCGTAATGTTAATTTTATAGATCTGAGGAAATTTCTCCGGCTAGCGATTGGTGAATGTGTAATAATAATAAGGGAAATGTCTTAGCTTCGATAATAAGAGTCAAAAGATTTTCTTATAAATTGTATTGAAATATTTAATGAATTCTATGATTGAAATGAAATAAGAGAAGAAACCTATTCGATATAAAATAATGAAATATACGTATTTATATACGAGGTTTCTTTCAAAAATAGTAGAGATATTTTTTCAACATCTGGAAAAGAAAAGAAAATAATTGCCTATTATAAATTCAAATCGTGAAAACTTTAATATTTAAGATAAATAATTCATGATTTTCAATTCATATATATATATTAATAAAAGAGGAAAAGATGAAGATTATTTTTCGTTCTTTTTTAATATTCTTATTTTTAATATAATTTAATTAAGCTAAATAAATAGAATCAAAATAAATGTTTTTATTTAATATATAATTAAAAATAGACATGTATCATAATAAATTTATACTGTATAGTTCATCTAATTATAAGAATGATACTGTATTATTTCTGTCAATTATCTACTTAAACATTATTTGAAATTGAATTAAATATAACTTAATGCAATTTATTTCTCTAAATATTACAATTTCATTTTATAAAAGATTAATACAAAATAAAATCACAGTTGATAAACTTAATTTTTTATGTTAAAGAATACTCTCTCTCTCTCTCTCTCTATATATATATATATATATAGAGAGAGAGAGAGAGAGAGAGAGAGAGAGAGAAAGAAAGAAGTTAAAAATATACATTTTTGAAATAAAAATTAACTAATAGAAACTTTTTACAAAATTACTTTTTGAATAAAAAAAATTGAACAAAAATATGAGTTATTTATTAATTATAAACGCTATAGAAGATGTGTAATATTTTATAAAGTAATTATTAAAGTTTTAGATATAATATACAAAACATATAAATACAATAGTGTTATTTATATGTGCTTTAATTGTACAAATACGAAGTTGTAACGAATCCAAAATATTTTTGCATAAGTTGCATTCTATTTGAAAATGTGCCAATTTAACGACTAAGTATGAAAAGTAATCGAACTAAAATAACAACAAAAACAACAGGTGTAATACTCTTAAATTGTACTACATTTTAAAGTCCATGTTTTCAAATAAGACATTCTCACACACAGATATTGTATACGTGTATATATATATATATATATATATATAATATGTATTCATTAAAATTTTTTATCTACTATATAAGGAGGATATTTATTTCATACATTAAAATAATTACTAATAAATATTTAAACACCTTTTCATTTTTTATTAAATAAAAGTTGCATATGTATTTTTAAGTTAGTAATATAAAAGAAAAAATAAAATAATTATTATTGCATCAAATTCATTACGAAATAATTTTTTTAAGAATATGCCAAAATACAATCAATATGTTATTGATATTAAAAATATTCTTCTTCACCGAGTATTTTCTAGTCATATATATATAATATATATATTTAATTTGTTTGTGTGTGTACGTATGTATGTATGTGTATTATGTATATAAGCAAAATAATAAGATAAATCGAATCATTTCATTGAATTGTTATTGGAACATCTGCGATCAGTAAACAAGCGACCAGACATATTAAGTGAACTGAGTCATGTTTTCATCAAACGTCATTTATATCAGTACACATGGCATGGTTCTGGATAAAGAACAATCGAAATGTGTCAAAGCATTCATGTAAGTTATTTTGCATCACCGGAAACATGGATTGCTGGCTTTGCCCATTTAGTCAACAGTCTCAATGGCGTCATCTAACAGACATGTTTACCGAGACGAAGACTCAATAATTTGATTCAATTGACTAATAATTTGTTTTACTTTGATCTTGAAAATTGTTTTGGTATTGATATATGTACACATTGAAGTTAATACATAGTATATTCATTGATTATACTCTGTTGTGCAAAACAACTATGCATGATGAGTAGACATTTTAAGATGACAGATAAATATTGATATCGTCTACAGAGATTGCCTTCTTTTAAGAAATTTAAATCTTCTAAACGGAAATGATACTTATAGTCGTTTTCAAGAAAGGGAAAATGAAAGATTTTTATCAACAGTTTCATGGAACAACATTTCTTTTATATTTTTATAAGACTTCTTTTATATTAAACGTTTATTAATTCATAACATAGTTTATTGCACATTTATATTTTATAAAATTAGAGAATAAATTAATTTTTAAAATAAATTCATCGAACAGTTTATGACATCATTGTTAACCAAATTAATCGCAAAATCACCTACTTAAATTTTATAAGACGTCGTGATAGCTCAAGGCTATTTTTAGCAATAACGTTTGTTTTTTTAAAACGTAAATAATTACAAAACATTTCTGACTTGTAAGTTTGGCAGCTCTTTGATATATTTTTTTCGACGATTTAAATAAATATATCAAAAATAATCTAACGTTATTTGAAAATAAATCACTCTTCTTTATATTTTATAATATTGTTTATTTGTACAGAAATCATTCAATAATTAAATGAAAAATTAACATTAATAAATACTATGTGAAAGTCAATACTTTTAAGGGCACAAACATATTTTTAAACAAATACCTACAATCTTAATCAATTTTAATTTGATATCACGTATATTTCTCTATGTACATATATACATATATGTATATTGATATATAATACAAAAATACATACATAAGACATATATATTATATTTCCAGATAATTTTTATAAAAGTTTTATTTTACTTGTAATTAATAACAAGGAAACAATTTGACGAGACAATAATAATAAATCAATTCTAATACGATATCAATTCTAATTCTAATTCTCGTATTAGCATACATTTTTATACTATCTATATTCTTTGATGTTTTTCTTAAAATTGATATGTTCGCTATTCACAATATGAGTAATTATTAATAAATCATTATATTAAAATCATTTCAAATGAAAATGAATTTTTTTTCATAGCATATACCTCCAAAAATAAATTGTATATAAATTAGAAATTCCACATGAGAAAATATACCGCTGTCTTATCTTACATTGTCGGGAATAAGATTAAAATATACATGATATTAAAATATACGATGACAATGGAATTTAAATAAGTGAATCACGTCAATGTCGTGCTAACATAAAAGACGTAAAAAGAAAATATGTAATATAAGTAAACTGAGATTTATATGTGTACCAAATATATGAATATATTTTATTTACTATAAATGTAAAATATTAAACATCTTCAAAATATTATCGTACGTATGTCAATATGACAACGTATAAATATATTTTGATGTACGAGTACACGTAATAAATGTATATATTTTTAATATTGAAAAAATAAAAATGATAAAAAGTATAATATTTACACTGTTAAATGTTTTTAATATATATGATGATAATTATACAATAAAATACTTTTTATCTCGAAACAAATTCTTTAAACTGAATGAGATCATTTCAAATATTCTGATAATAAGTCTTACTATTATCTGAAATATTTTAACTAAAATATTTAATCTATTATTTATATTAAAATATACAAGTATATATATCTTTAGTTATGTAAAATCTAATAAGTACATAAATTTATTATTTTAATAATCATTTTACTTCCATTTCTTATAAAATAATAATTAGAAACAAAAATTTCATGAGATTTTTCATATATATGGAATATATTGATATTTAGTTATATTATTTTCAATTATATTAATCAATTAAAATTATATATATATATATATATATATATATATATATAAATTAGACATGCTTAGATGTTTATGTTGTTCTTATAACCATATTTTGTCGTATTTATATTTTATTATCCCTGGGACTAAGTCCCTTACCGATAATAAGTCTTTTGATATATAATAGTGTTCTGTCTTAATCATTTATTTTTCATCCTCAGAAAAACTTAGTTACTTCATTGGATTTTGTATATTTATATATATATATTTCGAAAAAAACTTTATGTAAAAAATATTCTATATTAATAAATAATATATAAAACAAAATTAAATTCATACACATTCATTAAATATAATTATTAAAAAATATAATTTCATATAAGTAGGTAGTTATATTTTTAATTCTGTTTCAAAAAATATAATTACGGATGTGGGAGATTAGAAAATATACAATTTTAACTATTATTATATTTTCTAAGGTCAATTGCTTATGGTTTTTCTTACTGTTTTTATATCAAAAAATTATTTTGATTAAAATTTGTCTATTTTTTTTCTCTATGAACCTGTTTTTATATATACTAATAAGTTAATCAATTAAATGTAATTTTTAGCTCTGAAAACCGTTACAAAATTTACAGTTAAGAACTTATTTGAAATATTATATATATATATATATATATATATATATATATATATACATACAGAGAGAGACAGAGAAAAAAATTGTATGCGAAAAAAGCTAAAAAACAATAACATAATCAAAAAAATACAATTTTTATGAGTGCTTGTTACCAGTTAATAACTTTAATTGTATTGTTAAGGGGGTTCTGTTTATTAAAAACAAATTGTAATAATTATATCTTTTAATAACTTAAAAGATATTAGGCCAATAATAAAATTTAAAAACATTAGAGAATATGCAAACCATTAAAAGTATTCTTGGATTAATTGAGATTTTTTAAACTTCAAATAAATAACTAAAATTGTTCTTATCTAAACAATCATTTAAAAATTAATATATATATATATATATATATATATATATATTAATTTTTAAATAATTGATATATATATATACATTCAATAATATTCAATGACTGAAACAGAAATAAATATTCTTAATAAATAATTTATTAAATAGAAATTATTAAAAATTACTTTTTTTGGTAAAAATATGAAGATAAATAATTTGAAACTTTTAACAATTTGCTTGGAAAATTATTTTAATTTTTAATAACTAACAAATTCAGTAATAACATTAACACCTACACTAAAAAAAATTGTTTAATTTGTAGGACTTACTTCCGTTTTTAATTTTTTAATTACATTGTGTATTACATAATAATTAACCTAAAATTTGATCTATATTGAAATAGTAGTTTGATAATATGTACAATATCAACCAGAAATTAAAAAAATAGTCAATTACTACAATAAAATTTCATACTGTACATATGAATGTAATGAAATCTTGCTGTGCCGTCAAAAAAAAGCTCAATGATGGTCATCTACATGCTGTGAAAACAAAAGCATTGTGTATTTATAGCTCATGGATGATGAAAATGTAGATTGTGTAACTGAATGCGCATGAACTGTGCTATAAATTATCAGATTAATCTATCGACAGATGATTCCAGAGACAATCCTGTTAATTACTCAACTTTGTGAGTATTTTTGTATTCTCTGACGACGTTTTTCATTCGTCCATGTCAATGGAAAATAGTCATTAAAAGTTAGCCATTATATTCTTTGATTAAATTTTCAAATATCGAATATAGACAATTTAAATATGATAATATTGATAGTATCATATAAAATAAATGTTCGTTAATAAACACATTTAATAAATCAGCTAAAATATAGAGTATTTCAGAGTGTGACAAATTTTTAAAACGATCAATTATTTTAATTCCGCTTGAAATAAATTACCTGGCTTTATCTAACAGATCCTTCGGTATATCTGAACACTTTTTATATTCATTGAATATTAAATGATATTATTAACAAATGTTAAAATTCATTTTATAAAATAAATTATTTTTTTTATAAAATATGAATTATGCTTTTGTATAACACAAACTATCAATTCAATATTTGTTTAATATTGATTTATATAAATTTTCATTAGTATTTTCTCAAACGTATTTTTATAAACATATTCAAGTTTATAATAAAAAAAATATCAGGTTTGTTTATTTTCCATTAGTTAATAAATATTTTACGTTTGCAGATAAGAAATGTAACGAATTATATAGCATAAACAAATTTAAAATAGAACAGTTTATTTATTTTAAACTAACATTTTTATATGTCGTATAGTTTCGTATTTATTTTCGAGATAACAAAAATGTTAAATATTTTATACCTGTTTCTTCATCCACTAAAGAAAAGTCTCCAGGCATACAGATACAGTAGAACGAGTTACAAAAGAAATATATTGTATCCATTGTTTTCATGCACTGATTTCATTTTCATTTCATGAACTACGTATTTTATAACACTGTATGATATAAAATATAAAAGAAAGGAAAAAGAGATTTTTTTAATATTTTTATGAAATATTAACTTATTTTACTTTCCATTTCCTTAATTTATTTACTTTATATCCAGTACTGAATATAATTAAATAGAGATTTATTTGATACTAAAATTTATTATAAAAAACTAGAATTTCTAAAATAATTTCTTATTATCTACAACATGTATTTTAAAAATAAATTATTTTTTTTAAAAAAATATAAAACATGAAAAGACAATTTATTTAAGATTAATAATGTCTTTTTTGTACAAAAAATAATAATAACAAAACTGAAGTATTTGTTAGTTTAAACAAAAAATTGTATTTGAATTGTTATTTTTCATTTAATTTAATTTATTTATTTATTTAATAGAAAAAAGACAAAAATGTAATAACTAGTATATTTGAATACTGAAATATTCTTTTCATTGATTTTATAAAACAATCTATTTAAATATTAAAGATACTTTAATTTAAATTTCACTTAGAATTATAAAAATTTAGAATTTCTAATGCAAAAGATTAAAATAAAGACAAAATATTCAAAATAAATATTTTTTATTAAAATCTTAAAAATGTGTAGAGTGATATCTAGATGTATAAAAAACGTTATAGTTAAAAATCGATATTTTATACATAAATCATATAAAAGAGCTCATAAAACCTGTAATAAAACGTTACCTCATAATCAAAGTACAGATATACGAATATTTTCATCCACTTCAATCTACTGAACATCATATGACGATGATTGAAATGTCAAATCATAAAGAAACATAAACAGAGAAGAAAACTAGAAAATAAGAATTTATTTGAGGAAGCGATGAATGCGAGAATTTCAACCAAATATCATTATAGATGATTTACTACTTCGAAGAAATACGAAATCTAGTTTTCTCTTTAACAATATGTTTTCTTATTTTATTATATCCGTTATTCAATATAATTATCAAATATATTTTATTATCATTATTTACAATGAAAAATTATATTTTTATTGTTAATTAATATTAATCAAATAAAACTTGTTAATATCAACAAGATGTTTCGTTAATCAAAATTTATAAAAAAAATAATATAATACTTAATATTACTTATTATTAAATTTTAATTACTACCAAAATAATTTATTTCAAAAATAGTATATTTCAAGTAATTAATAATATTTGCAATATTATTATTCGCATTTTATGTTGTATGAACCAATATAAACGTCAGTTTATACACTAAGTGCTGAACTGTATATTTCTTGACACTGAGAAATACAAGGTGTTTTCATAACATTTCTTTTTTTGTACTCTTGCTCATAATGGAAAACCCATGTTTCACCTCATACTCTCACCAAGATCAAAGTTTGTTTGCGACGATGTTATGAAAATTATTTGAGTCAACTACAACACTAATTCAAAGAATTCGTCGCTATGGGGATTAAGACAGGCTCATTATGAAATAGAATAAATGTTTTATTCAACTAAATTAAAACAAAGTTTACTTAAAGAAATTATATTTTAGTATAAGTGCTTCGTATTATCCTAAATTCATATTAAAAAACATACATTCACATACAACACATACTAGAATCAGAGTAATAATATATATATATATATATATATATATATATATATATATATATATATATACCTACTTAACGGTAATGACATCTTACATTATTAAGAATTTTTTATTAAGTATTTTATTACAAGAATATTAAATGTAATTAATATCTCTTACTTAT
Source organism: Neoneuromus ignobilis (assembly GCA_029203775.1). Taxonomy (NCBI): domain Eukaryota; kingdom Metazoa; phylum Arthropoda; class Insecta; order Megaloptera; family Corydalidae; genus Neoneuromus; species Neoneuromus ignobilis. Next base: position 13,857,023 of record CP092090.1, read on the forward strand.
TAAAAATACATTTAATACTAAATTATATTATAATTAAATCAAATAGAATACATAAAATATTTTTATATACAATCCAGAAGTCGTTATTTGTATGCATTTATATATATATATGTATAAAATATACCAAAGAAAAAATTATAATATACAATGTATTTCAAAAAATTCGTTACATAGAGTGGCCCAAACGAGACTGAATGATAGTAAAGAATAGTAAATGATAATAAACAAGTAAATTTATGTCCAAACTCTTCAGTCTCATTTAAGCCATCTATAGAAAAATCTATAATAAGTGTCCAAGAGTGCATTTACATTCTTATATTATTGTTAATAAACGTGACATTTATTATTCCTTCCTTCAATAGCTTTTAATAGAAATCAATTATACATACATATATAAATATATGTATGTATATGTAAATATATATATGTGCAAATATATATATATATATGTGTGTGTGTGTGTGTGTGTGTGTGTGTGTGTGTTTGTGTGTATTTATATGTATTTCTATATATGTAAATGCATGGTATCGAATGTATATACGTATAAACATAAAATAGCATCGACTAATTGTATCATAAAAACACCTGCACAAGTTATTGTATTTAAAAAAAACATGGTAACAAATACAATGTCCGTATCTAAAAATAGGCATGCATAACAACACCGTGTACGCCCACAAAGAAATTTACAACGAAACTGCAAACAGTGCGCGTGCCATTCTAACAGAACATTTAAATAAAACATCCTTATAGTTTAAATTCTGCCAAAAAAATATTTCACTCTTTATATACACAATTTTGTACAATTACCGCACGGTGTTCCACTTGGCAAGGAAAACTTTTTCATTTTAACACACAGACGCATTATTAACCTTCAACTCACGACTTGAAAACACAAAAGTGTTAAAATGTGTTATTTCGACTGCAAAGGTTTTGCACAGGAACACAATAATATGCTCTTTGAAATGAATGAACGGATAGGATGTTAAGAGAATAGAACTGTTTTATCTTTTAAGGCTATTACTAAACAACCGGCGTCGTTTTCATTTTGTTTGTGTGTTTTATTGACCGTTTCATTTTACACTTTAAAGTTAAATGGTAATCTAATTGTATTGTTTCAAGTAAACTGCAACTGCAATGCATACAGTTGTAGTTTCGTTAGTAGAAATAAATACTGCGATTACAGTAAGTTAATACTTAATGTTCGAACTTGTGAAGAATTTTAAATCGCGTTGAATTGAATCAATGCCAACTGAATTGAATCAATCATCATTGTGTTTTATCAAAAATATGAAATCAATGTTTTTTTTTAAACTTCAAAAAAACATACATTTCGTTTTTTTTAAGAATTATTTCTTTGAAGTCAATATGACACAATAACAAAAAGAATACTACAGAAATACATTTGTCAAGTTTAAGAATATAATTTGAAATCTCAGCATTTCAGACAATACACAGATACAGATTTTTTTTGCTTCTTTCGTACGAAATAAAATTCTAATATTTATAAGTATATATTCGTTATAAAATACAATACTAATTTAGTAACATATATATATATATATATATATACATGTATCTATGTATGTATATAAATATATTAAGTGTGTAAATATATTGTAGGGGCTTAAATCCGGCCCATGAGACAGAACCAGTTCGGCTGATTGGTCAGCCCAGTCTAATATAAAATTCAATACGGATACGACATGGGTAAGAATTTGGATAGGGTGAGGTTCTCTCATGAAATTTCGTGTCTATTCAGGTTTTTTGTTCGATTTTATCAACTGTTTAATCTCTTTTATTGTTCAAATCGATATATAGATATTCAACGGATATATTTCTTCAATATTGATATATGTTCAAACAAGGGTTGAGTTTAATTGAAATCAATATTATTATAGAAAAGATATTATAATTTTTGTATTATATAGATTTTTTTTGTAAAAGATGCTGAAACAGAGTAATTGATTAGAAATTAGGTTTTGTATAATCGATATAATTTTATATAATCGATACATCATATTAAATATTTTTGTATCAAATTAAAATTAATAACTGTTAGGAAGTCTATAAACATTTATTAATTCATATTTATTTCATTCAACTGAACAATTCAAACGATAAAATAAGTTTATATTAAAAATTAATTATATTTTATTGTTATAAATACAACTATTGATCATATTTATTTTAATTCATTTAAAATTCTTTTCTGTATCCAAATTAATATTTTATCTCTAAAAAAAACTAATCAGTAGGTGATTTTGAGCAACAAATTACAAATCAATAGAATAATCTAAAAACTAAATTATTTGCACTTCTACATATTATTGATTAAATAAAGAACTTTTTTTATAAATATATATACAATATATATATATATATATATATATATATATATATATATATATAAGTGCATGTATATAACTCAGACATACATTATTATGTCGACTATGGATCATGAAAATTTGCATCAAAGGTTAGCACACCATAACCAATCAACTCAAGTATAGTGAAGCATGTATTGACATTCAATACCAATTAAGCTATGCAGCTGCAAATCATATACCGTAATATGTTTAATAAACGCACATTTCACCGAATTGCACTGCAAATGATCAATTACCAAGCATTAATTTGTGCTTATTCAAATAGACAAGATGAAAATGTATTTAAATAACACATAATTTCTGTTATTTGTGAAATATATAATACATAAGTATGTTTTTTAATAAAACAGATATACATATGTATGATAAAAAATAGTTTTCCATCTTATAAAAATATATTAAAGAAAACAATATTTTTTTGAATAGCGTTTAAAAATTCTACAAATGATTATTAAATCTCATTTTATTTAGACGTCTGTTTATTTTACTAATTCTTGTAATTACTCGATTTTCCTAACTGAAATATTTTGAAAAATAGTTATTTAATGACATGTTCTTAATTTAAGAACTCACTCATTTTCAAACAAAGAAGACTAATTTAACATTGAAAATTGTTTTTTTATTAATACACTTTTAAAACAATATTTAAAAAAATCATTAGTTTAATTTTCTTCATATGAATTTTATTATCTCATATATTATTATTATTTTTTATACCAAAATTTATTAACCAAAAAAATTAAAATTGTTTACTGTTTGTGTATAATAAGAGATAACAGGAAATAAGTACTGACTTTTTAATTATATTATACGAATTTATTTTTGTAGTTTTATTAAAAATATAAACATTTTTTACTGAAATGGTAGTAAATTACCTCAAGTTGATAAATAAAATAACTTCAAATTATCTAATTTAGTTTTGTCAAATTGTATTAGTAATTAAGTATGGTCAACATCTTTGATAGTAAGGTTCATTTAGAATTTTCAACTTATTTGTAAATACAAATCATATTGCAGTTTTTTCTAAAAAAATACATACATTTTATTTACTGATAAATAATTTATTCATTTAAATAAAAAATGCGAACATGAAAATGTTTATATTATAAACATTTTCAAACATTTTTAATGTTTATATAAATGTTTATTCAAATACATGAAATAATTTTTTTTTTAAAAAAATACATTGTATTATTTTCATATTTTTGAAATAAAATAAAAATAAATGTACAAATAATATAATTAAAAAAAATGATAGAAAATAAAATATATAACTACTAAAAATTAAAAATGTAAATTATAGATGGAGTTTTTTCATATCATTTAAATCACTTAAATTACGATGAAAAATATATAATTTTTAAAAATAGAACTGTGTGAATTTCATAAAAATTGAATTATCAATAGTTTCTTTCTCTTTTTAGAAAATTAATACCCTTTTAGAATAACGTCATGAGAGCATAAAAAGGGCCGTCGAGTACATGTGCAACCAGGTGTCGACCCTTATTGATAATTCATGTTTATCGCGGTAATTCTGTAAATATCCATATGAGAATTTTTGCGACACACGCGATATCACTTTATACAGAAAAGATGGCGTCCCAATTATATTTGTACAAATAAAAAAGAATAATTATAAATAAAATAATTTTATGTCAAAATTGTTAAATTGATTTTTTTTCCAGTTTAACGACTTTACCACTCGTACAATAATAAACAGGTCTTTTTGAACATTGAACCAAAAAATATTGTATACAATAATATAAAAAATTATCTCGTAGTTTAAATTAACTGATACAGATAAAAATACATTTTTGCAGAAAATTACATAGTACCCTTATTTGATGGTATAATTGCATTGTATCAATGCTGTTTAAACATGTTAACTACACAAAATAACATCAACACGTACGGCAATCACATTCAAACACATATACAATACCTGCACGATTTTTACACATAACATTATTATGATTTTCGCAACGTTTATAATGCACGTCATAATTTTATCTCTTATATTTATGAATTACAAAAAACATGCACATGAGTAAAATGCATAATGAACTTTTCCATAAAACTATATGTATGATGTAAACAAATAACTTTAAATAATAGTTTTTTCTTACATATATATAATTCAATTGTAATTAGTATTTATTTTGTAAAATTATAATACTAAACCTTTAGAAAAAGTACATAATAAAATTTAATGAATTTATAAATGTCTAGGTGACATGTTTTAAATAATAATTATCTTTAGAAAAATTAAAAACATTTTTTTAGTATTTATTTAAAAGAAACGGTCATATATTTGAAAGGAATTTAATTAAGAAACCAATTTAATGATTTTTTATTAACACTTAAATTATAATGTTAATAAATAGAGGTGTCTAAAAATGTCATTAATATTATTTTAATTTAAATTTTACACTGTTTTTAAATTACATTCCTCAATACTTTCTAAACTTACCTACATATTTATTGAATCCTATTTATAGATATATTGACATTAATGTTTTTCACTAAAATTTACACTATATAAACAAATATTTACATTACACTTCGATATAAATTCCAACATAAACTCTTGAAATATCAATATTACATTCATTATGTATTTAATCAGTTAGTCATACATAAAAAGTACATAAAGTAAAAAAAAATAGTTATTTATTGTTAATATTTTCATTGATATATGGTTACAATATGAAAATTAATAGCAATTAAAAATATTTTTTACATAAAAACGGATTTGAAATAAAATTAAAATATTTTAAACAATTAATAATATCTCAGGTTAAAAAAAAGTTAAATTAACACATTGTATGCGGGCAACGTCTCAACGACGTCTTTCGCATACTTATTACTAGAGCGCAGAAGACGTCGTCGAGACGTTGCCCGCATACAATGTGTTAATTGATTTGATTATTTTATGTAAAATAAATAACCAAAAAAATTATGAAACTTATATAATTTTCTTTGATAAAAATTACTTATCTTTCATTTTTAATATAAGTAATATTTTTAAAAATTATTAATTAATTCAATTATTGGATGTAAAAAAATTATAAAATTTGATTACATTTTTTTAGTAAAAATTATTTAATTTTCTTGATTAATGAGTAATATTTTTTTAAAAAAAAATTAATATTGGATTTGTATTATTAAAAGTTAATATAAATATAAAATAACTTTCAGGCCACAAAATAAGTTGTTTTTAGAATTTAATTTTAGCTAATGAACAACTAATACATATTTTATATACATAGGAAATATTAAAATAATTAATATGTTTTTTGTATTTTAACTAGTATAAAAACTATTGAATGGAGTAATATTTATTACTTTCTGAGTCAGCTATTATATACATATGTACTTATATATATTTTTATGTACACACACGTACAAGGTTCTTGTTCAATGATCTTTATTACGAAAGAATTTTATTTATTTTATATATGATATTTATTTATTGAAGACATTTTTTCCGTTTATGTTAAAAAAATAAATAACAATTGTTATATTTTTCAAAGTTGTCCATTCTAGTTCTTAATAAATAAAAATTTCAAAAATATGAAAGGAAAATGTGTAATAATTAAAAAAAATACATCAACTAATATATTACCTGTCTGTTTTTCAGATGAAAATATATAGTGTCTTTTAAATAAAATATTTTTCAAGAACTGGTAAATGTAAGTAACACAAACAGACACGCACACACAATTTTAGTTAGGATACGATTTATTGCACAGTACACGCTATAGGTACTTCGTTCACTTTTTATTTCTTTATCTGAATAAACTATGAATAGTTTTTTTCCGATTGTGATAGTAAATAATTCTGTTATCAATTTGCAGAATTCTAATTCAATTCATTTACAATTTTAATGTAAATACCATTAAATATTTCCAAGAAAAAAACACGTTTTTAAAAATTATCTTCACAATCTATATTTTACTATTTATTTAAATAATTGAATTCTTTTTTTTGTATATAAAAAGTAGATTTATTTTATTTATTAATCTGATTTTGATTTAAAATATCTAATATAGTTTTATATATTTTTTTACAATAATTCTCTATACTTATTTAACTATGACAACAAAAATATTTTTTATAATTTTTTTTATTTTTCTTGTAATACATGAAACACAATTATCAGAATTTATTTGACTCGTAAAAATGTATTGATTGTTTTTATTCTTGATATAAGTAATAAAATGATTATTTAGCTAATTTATAATTACACGTGCTTTTTCCAATGTCACATGTACTACAGTGTTGCATTAATGAAATCGATTTTTAACAAATATCATTCTTTGCATTTCAATCACTTCTATATAATTTTATTTTTTAATTTATATGATATTAATTGTAGTATTTTTTATTGTTATAATTATTAAATAAATTAGAGAAAAAAATATTTATGTATAGTATTTTTATGAACGCGGTTTAACTTATACAGATGAACACGTCTTTGTTGTGTCGTTCAAAACAGAACACATATTTATTTTTGATTTATATAAAGTTGAAGTTAATTTACACCACAGCGACAAAGCCCCGAACATTTTCGAACGAACGAAATTGATTCACGTACACGTTAGACTCCTTGTTCTTAATTCCTTGATTAAGAAAACTTTGTGTCGAGTTTATTAATTGCACGTGAACAGAGAACAAAAATCGCCATCGGCGAGATTCACAGAGACGTACGCGCGGCATTCATGTTCTTGACATGGTCAAGACCTTTACTGCGCGAAACTCTTCGTCCGTAGTTAGACGTACACAAACACACGGTCCGACTCCTTGACTCACGCGACATAAAAAGATGTATGAAGATTTTTGTTCGCTGGCGCACGTTTCGCAAGGCCACACACGATCGTTTGCAATTTATGTTCGGAGGTGATACGCACACGTTAGCCAAACAGAGTGTAAACAACAAAACCGTTCGACTCGCATAACACACACGTTGTTTTTGCTATGTGCTCCAATGCACGCCCGGTACTACCACCTCCATATGTACAGTTGGAATCACGATAATTGATGGTGATGTAATTTGGTTCATCCTTTTCTGTACATTTCGCATGTGACGTTTAATTAATCCTTTAACAGACTGGCAAGTGCGTGGAAAAATTTATCATATCAAACTCACATGTGATTATTATTTTTTTTATTAACTGAACTGTCATCGAGACACACATTTATTCAATGAAGATATTCATTAACCTACCATAACTCAACGTTTTTATCGTAACTAAAAAAAAAACTAAAAAGTATAGAAAACGGGCGATTATAAAAACTGGTCTCAATAATCAATGAAGATACAACTTTTACCTTTCAGCCGTCACTCTGATTACTTTTATTATGTAGTTATTTTATTAATGTTCAAATAAAAAGGAAAATGTAATTTACAATTGCATCATAAGGAATAAAAGAATTATAAATTTTATGAAATTTTTCAATATGTAAATTACCGATTTTTTCACAGAAATTCTAGAAAATTTATATATATTTACCAAATCTTAATTCTCCGAAATATTCAATTAAAATGCAACAACCTGACATCATCTTACAATTTTTATATGACTAATCATTTTATAAATGACTATTTCCGCATGCTATTTATTACTGAGTCATGAATTAAAATCTGACTATTATATTTCTATATACACTATTATTTATTAACGAAATAATGATTTGAAATATATTATAAATATCTAATTTTGTAATATTGTAAATTTATTCAAACATAAATGTTTTAGGTATAAGAATTATTTATTAGATATTAATTTTTAAAATCTATTTTTTTGCTATTCTAAATTATTTAAAAGTTAATTGATTTTATGCAAATCAGTTTATTTTATAAATACACGTCTGAAATTTAAATTTAATAAAACAAAAATAAAAAATTAATCAATTGAAATGTTCGTTTTGATATTGTAATAAATTTACTTTAATAAAAATAAATCACTTATTCTATCTCTATGAAATTTCATAAAAAATCAGTAATAACTTATTAATCATTTTATTCACTGACGTGCATTTCGATTACAATGACATCATCAAAATTCTAACTTAAATTTTATAATATAACTTCCTGTTGATGATGGCGTGACTAACGAAATGCGTATATCAAGGAATAAAGTGAACAAGAAGTGATTAATGAAAAGTTTTATAAAATCTCGTACTATTTACTATGTTACGAAACTGAACATAATATTTTTATCTTTAAAATATAAACAAAAAATGTAAAATAGTATAAATATGATATTAAAAAGTAATTAAATCAAGAAATTGGAAAAATAAAACTCACTGTACAACTAATATCAATATTATTTACTGTAATATTAGAAAATATTATTTTTTAAATTCTTTTTAAAATTTCAATACAAATTTAATTTGTTTGAAATTTTATATTTCTTAACAAATTGTATTTTTATTCAAAAAAAAATTAAATGTCCTATATTAGTAATTTATTGACAAAATTGAGAATATTAAATAATGCAATTTATTCTATCTTAAATTAAAAAAAATCTAATAATATTTGATAAAAATAGAATAATACTTGTTTATATTTACATTTTCGATTAAAAACCGCAATAATTTTTATTCAAAACAAGTAATTAAAATTTTAAAGTTTATATTAAATAATTTATTATATTAAATATACAATATTTAGAAATTCACCTACATGGAAATATATTTAATTAAACTGGTTACATATTTTTTAAGTAAACATTTTTTTGAAAACTTTTATCTAAAATTTATATTTAAAAATGTTAATTCATGCATAAAAAAGTAATAACTTACAATAAAACTAATTTTTACTACACAATTACATTTCAAAAGTTTTATTTTTATTTGTATGTGTATTTAGTAATTAAAATAGTAATTTTACTTACGGAAATATAATTCATTTTTACTATACACGGTACAATTAGTACTTTTTATCAGTCATTTTAATTTCGCGGTATATCTCTTGTTGATTATAAACTGCATTGTTTATTTTAATGAATGCGCTATACAATTTTAATAATTTGCAGCATATAAATATATGAATTTATATCCATTTGTGTGTATAAATATATATATATATATATATATATATATATATATATATATATATACAATGTATCCATTTATGTTCAAATGTCTATATTATATTTAATTTACTTTTACATTTAGTTTTTCAGTAATATTCTGTAATTTATAACGTTGTATTTTATTACTTTATTTTATATGAATTTGTAAAAAAAATCATACATACATATGAACAAATACTGATCGTGATTTGAAAAGAAGGTCGAATTTAATAGTTTGCAAAGATGTTGCGTGATAATTTCAATTTATTAATGTATATTTATATACACGTGTCAACGTTGTCTGCTTTCAAAAAGAATTACAAATATGTGAAGGTTTATTTATAACTTAAATGAAAAGTTCTACTGAACGATTCTATTAATAATTGTATGCAATTAAAGCTAAAAACTATTTTTAAATAAATATAAACACGAATTATTCATATAAAAACAATGATATTTATATTACTGAATATATGGAACTCGTGTGTAATATTTCAATACTTCTTTTTCATTTATATACATTTTTATTTTGTTTACGTACGAAAAATAGATTTTATAATTTTCAAGTTTATTAATTTATATTATTTGTAAGGTTACTTTATCTGTAAAGTAAAATATAAACAAGATTATTTGAAAAACTATTTTTTTATAATTTAATAGTCAGAGAAAGACATAAAATATTATAGAATAGAGAAATTATAAATGAATAATATATACATATATACATACATAAATATGAATTTTGAAATATAAAACTACGCAAAAAATAAAACACTTCATCATCTAGGTTACATACATAGCTTAAGAGTAGATTACCTTGTAGATTAAAATCTATGTACACATGAAATATGTGTACACATACATGAAATTCATCTTGGAGGAATTTTGGCATTCTGCATCTTTTTCAGTTAAGTTGAATATTATAAATGCACTTTATTTCTTGTAAAAAATTCAAAATCATATTAATTCTACAATTCAATATGAAAGATTATTTTATTAAATAATAATATAAATAAAATAATATTATTAAAAATACATCTTTTTCAAAAATATATTGAAAAATGTGTTTATTTAAAAATATTGTTTAAAAATTTTTCTGGATAGAAATATTTAAATAATAATATATAGAAGTTCAAAAATATAACTGCCAGAAAATTATATATATATATATATATATATATATATATATATATATATATATATATATTTGTGGAGAGAGAGAGAGAGAGAAAGGAGAAAAAGAATATCTCAGATGTATGAATATTAATTTCTCAAAAATATGCAAGAAAAATAAATTTTAAAAAATAATAGATAAAAATCGAAAAACAAGGTTTTAAACTGAAAATTTTCTTTCAAAAATCACTCATAAAAATATTAAACACAAATAATTAACTTTTAAATTTTGCACTAACCAATTAATTCTTCTTATTTATAAATATTTCAATAATGTATGTTTAATTGATTAATCAACTATTCTAACATAATTGCACCTGTTTGCTTTCAAACACTTCAGATAGATTTAAACAATATGACTATTTCAATCTATACTAAGTGAAGAAAATAATTTAAAACATCACAAAGTGCACATATATAAAAAAATCACATATATAAATGTAGGTTCTTTATTTCCTGCTAAACGACTAACCTTGAAATACATTTCAACTACTTTTTACAACCATGAAATCATTCATAAAATAATGACCTTGCTTCATTATATGAGTGTCATAATAACTATGTCAAATTATTATTTTATTTGTTGTTTATATACCTACATATTTAAACATTTTATTTTATTTATACATATATATATATATATATTTATATGATTTCAAAATTTTAAAAGTTATGAGAAAATAAATTAACAAATACAGAGTCGCAACCATAGATCTACGAAAAATTATGTCACTTGAGAATTTGTTGGGAAAATACAAACTTTTTATATAATTTAGAAAAATACTTGTAGTATTTCTAATATAAATATATATATATATATATATATATATATATATATATATATATATATATATATATATATGAATATGTATATGTGTGTGAACAGAAAAATAAAAATGGAATGGTGTCAATTCCGAATAAATTCCCATATTTAAAGCTGAATTTTCTTCTGTGTTCAAAAAAAAGTTTTTATTTAATGTATCTTACATGTCTTCAGATATGGTAGTGAGATATATGGGTCTCTTATTCTAGAATAATTCAACAACTTCAAACAACACAAATAAACATAAAAGATACATGTTGTGAATAACATTTAGACACAGAAAGAGAAATGAGTGGATAAAAAAACAAAATTATGGACATTGTATTAAAAATGAGGAATTTAAAATGAAAATAAACCAGTCAAACAATAAGGAAAAGAACATCAATGCACACGAGTAATTATTAATTGGGAATACGGAAATATAAAAGTTTTATATGAGCTTGGATAAATAGAAAAGAGATTTAAAAACAATTTATCTCAATGAAATAAAAAAAAATATTCTGGATCAATTGAAGTATAACATTTGAAGAAACCTTTATTTAGTAATGTATAGAAAAAAGCTGACTATATATATATTTTAGAAAATATTTAAATTTTACATAAAGTTTAAATATGAAATGAAATTTATTTTCTTAAAAATTTTATTTTAAAAAATACACTTCCTATTTTTTACAATAATTTATCTTTGCTTTTATATACATATCTATAGAAGTAATGTGTTTATTTTTGAAAGACTTTTTGGAAACTTTTAATCAATCTAAATATTCTTTAATTTTTCACCTTCAATTTATTAAAAATATTTAACTGTGATTTTTATTTTGAATTTTAATGTGTTATATTTAGTAAATAAGTGAGTGCTTAATTAAAATTCAGAATATATTATAGTAAATAAAATCAATTAATTGTGTATAATAATTAATTTTCTTTATTTTTTTATCCTTTTTAGATACATAACAATTGACTAGAACATTTATTATTAACTGTTTATTGTCTATAATTTTTATATTCAAATTATTTTGTAAAAAAATTTAGAAAAATTCTTAATGAAAATTTTCTTAAAATAGACAAAAACTTTTAATTGATTGAAAAAAAATCTTATATAAAATTTTAAGTACAAGTTCGGCTCTATCACAGACCAAAAATATAATATCTATTTATCAAATGTGGTATTCAATACCAATTAAATTTATTTATTTATCCTCTATTGCATATTGTCATGTATGTACATGTTTAAAAATCCCCTAAAACAACCAAAAAATACTTCTGTTTAACAAATATATTTTATTTCTTTTTTTATTATTCATTTTCTCCTACGTAATAACGTCATATATTCTAATGTATTTTTTATAAAATGATGTTTATCTGTCAGAAATGCAAGTCCAGAATGTCAATATCATTTTTTTAAAAATCGACATTTCACGTACGGACAAAAATTAGCATTATGTTATTGTTGAGAATATAAATTATTTTTGTTTTAGTGACGACACATACTTAAAAGTGAAGTAAATAAAATTTAAATTACATTTGTTACGAAACACAAATCATGTTTTTAATATAAATACGTGCACGTATATATTGACTGTTTTATATCGAAGCATATAAAAAGAAATTATATATTCTAGACAATAACTATATAATGTAATTCTATTAAGCGAAAACATTATCTTGCGGTTAGTTAATATGATTGTTATCTATTTAAATCATTTATACTAAAAAAGACAAATACAATCAATGAAATTTTAAGAATATTGACCTCGTACTTTGTATATTTACATAGTATTAATATAGTAGTTAAATAAATCTATAGAGCATTCAAAAATTGTTAGGTAAATGAGTACAAAACAACATAACAGAAAAACAAATTTATTTGAAGTTGTATGTGTTAATTAGAATAAAAAAGGATAAAAAATAATCTTTAATTAACAATAATTATTTTTTTAGCATCGTAACATAAATTAGGTTATAAGTGTGTATGAAAGCTTTTTGAAAATATTGTATATAAAAAATGTTTTTTCAATATTAAGAAAGAGCTTGAACCATTTTAGAAAAATAAAATTTCAAAAAAGTATAATTTCAATAAGTTATTCAAATAAAATTCACTTTATTTTTTTGATATTCCAAAAAAGTTAACCTGGATTCATTAATTATGTTTTCTTATTTAATGGCATTCAACTTATATAATAATAAGATCATCATGAGTTTGGTTACATGTTGAAGAGAAGATCAACAATAATCCACAAAAACATTGAATTAATTTACATTAAGCAGAAGAACTGAAGCCTAAAACAAATTTCAAACTTACACCTTTATTTAATTGTCTTCTTTGTTGGAAGCTCACAGAAAAGGGTTTAAATAGAAAATTTGTTATAATTAAAAAGTTATGATAGGATGAAGACTTTTAATTACATTTAAAAGAACCCTTAAAATGATATTTTTTGTGACGATATATATTTTTATTATGCCAATCAATTATTTGAAAAAAGACGTACTAAAAATAATTTTATTTGTTCATACATAGTTATGATTATTTATTAATACGTTTTCTACTTTCTGTAATTTGTGCAATAATTCACTATATAAACTTTTTCTCGTCTTTTTCCCCGTTGTACATATATATCCATATAAATACGATTTCTGTACGTACAGTTCTATAAAAAAATACAAAAAGAATAAAATCGATATTTGAGTGCCATAAAAAGTTTAATTTAATATTCAAATACGAAGTAAAAAAGCCTGGTGGAAAATTCTGTTTATCACGTTGGGTAAACATGCCAAGAGCTCCCGGGGAGCTAATGATCGTAAATTAGATTAGCGAACGCTTCGTTTACAATAAAAATACAGTTTTACCCTTTTTATATAGTCCAATCACAAGTACCCCATAACACGTACAATTGTTTATCTGCAATATTTTGCTAACATGAAGTAATTAGTGATGTATTCAATCAGTATCATTACATTGAACCGTACAAATAAATCGAAATACGGAAACGTATAAGCTGATTGGATACACTGTGTACTCAATGGAGAATCGGTGACGTATTTTAACGTGCGAGGTACATACAATAGATAATAGCACTGTTAGTTAATACATTGTCGATCGTTTGTTGTGTTAATTAGAAAGGGATTAGTGGATTATATAATGAGTTTTACATAAGGTTACCATAATTCATACGTAAACATTATCCAACAGTTTTCAATAACGTGTGCAAAAAAATATTTCAATTCGCAATATTATTTACACGTACTCATACATATTCACAAAATTCTGAACATTCATATGTAAACACATTTGTCTAAATTTGTAATGGATATTTCAAGAAAATAATACAATGGGAAATATTGTTTGCTTCATTAATATTTTTTTATAGAAACAAATATAAACACATTTTATAGAACACATAATTTTTTCTCCAATTATGAAATCGTGTAATAATATTTATATTTATGTAGTTGATATTTATTTTATTTTAGATCATTGTTTTAGTTAATAATTAAAAATAGAAATGATATCAATTTTTCAAACAAAATATCAAATAATTTAATCAGGTTTAAAATCTTTAAAGGGCAATTTTTTTTTAAAAAAAAACTCTTATTTATTTATCTTTACTATTAAGTATAGAAGAATTGTTATTTTGTAAAATAATTTAAAATATCTCATTCCAGTCAAAATCTACATGAATTCATTTGATAATAATTTCTAGAAAATAAGTAATTATTCAATTAAAACGAAAAATATATAACGAATAAAACTGACACATGAATATCAGGTTTAAAAAAGAGTATAATTTTTATAAAATATTAATAAAAAAATACAAATTTAAAATTTTTTTTAATTTAAAAATGTTCATCTTTAAATTAATGAACAACTTTAGAAAAACATATAAACTTAAATTGTTTTATTATACAAAATTATTTCAAAATATAGAATATTTTTTCATTGCAGAAAGTATTTTGAAAGAAATATATATTTTTAATTTAGATTGAAATATAAGATTCTTATAAAACGTTTTATGGTATTTTTCAGTCACAAAATGTTTTTATCAATTAAAAATGTTATTATTTTTATAATAGATTGATTAACGAGGTAAATATGCAAATTTTGTAAACTTTTTTAATGAATATAAATTCACGTCTTAATTGAACGAGAAACAACATTTTTCTAAACTAATTTCTTTGATAAAATAAAGAAATTTTATCATATAATAATAATTTAGATTTTTTCTGACCAATTTTTTTTAAAAAAACACATATTTCTAATATATCTGATATTTTCATTATGAGTTCACCATTAACGTGAAAAATATGTCGATTATATTAATTAAAATAAATTTGACTAAATTTTTATTTATTTAGTAAAATGAATGATTAAGTTGTTATATTTAGATCTATTACATTATAAAAATCATAATGTATCAACGAATGTAACGTTAACAACAAAAAAATTCTGTGTATATCTGTTGACGTAGTTGTAAAGGTGTATGTTTTATTTCGTGTAGTTTTTCTTCAGTAACGTACGTTTATCATTTTTGTTGACGTATCTATTGAGCTGAACGTATTCTTTGTCAGTGCATCAAATACCGTGAATCTATATATCGAAATTCGTCTTAGAAATCGTTTAGTCGATCATTGTTATTATCACAAAGCAATTGTTAGACGTACATTTTGTAAGGAAACATTTTCACATATTTCAGTAAAGCAATGTGAGTTGTTGGTTTTAAACAAAGGCTTCGGAGGAGTCCCTGTAATAATTTATGGTGAATACATACGAACGTTACACGTACACCGTGAACTTTTTCTAGAATGTGCACTGACTGGAAATGTGTTCACGTAATTAAACATTCTCAAACTTGGCGTACTTTTTTTTAAAAACCGCTGTTTCAATTACAATTACACGATTTTCAATGTGCGTTTGATATAAATATATTTTCTTTCAACATTTGCTTTTATACGAATACATTCATGAAAAAAATTATAATAAAAATTATTTCTTCAAATTCACATTTATTCATAATTTCACTCCTTTAAAATAATCAATGTCTTTATATATATATATATATATATATATATATATATATATATATATGTGTGTGTGTGTGTGTGTGTGTGTGTGTAAATTTTAATTTACTCATTTAATTGGTTAATAAAATTAAAATATTCCTAATTTCTGGTTTTAATTTTTTATATACAATATTACCAGTTTCTATATTAAAATTGATGTACAATAAACTAAGAAAATTTTCATGAAAAAATATTTCTAATGTGAACTTGTTTCTGGGAAATAAATAAATATAAATAATAATTTTGTTTAAATATAATTATTCGATAATGTTTATTAAGGAAATGAAGAATAGTTTTAAATAAAATATTTTAAATGCGTTATTCTCATTATAAGATTTTAATATGAGCTATGTGAAAATCACATTACCTAAAAGTAATATATATGGCAATGAAATAAATTAAGTAAATAAGGAATATATTTATTTCTACATTAACGTATTTAACATCAGAATAAATTTAAAAAATAATTTTTGTAGCTTATATACTCTTACATACTTACGTGTATATATATATATATATATATATATATATATATATATATATATATACAAATAAATTTAAATTAAAATTAAATAAATATTTTCATAAATTATAAAAACCAATGATTAAAACTTAAAGATAAAAATATTTTTCTCATTAACAATTCATAAAACTAATTAAGACATCTATGTTATAATGTTAATTAAAAATATTTTTTAAATTTTAAATCAATAATAGTAAATATTATTTTATCAACCACAAATGTATATATATATATATATATATATATATATGTATATACATATATGTATGTATGTATTAGTACACATACTGACAGTTAAAAAGTAAAAAAGAAAAAAAACAGAAAAATAAACAATCACTTTGAACTTCTGTAAATTAAATATTGTTTGAGCTTTTATTTTTTTTATTTTTCCTGAGAAATTCTCAATAAAATACAATAAATAAAAGAAAATAAATATGTCAATATTCCTTTTTATTAAAGTTTAAACGAACCTTTCGTAAAAGGTACTCATTTTTGCAACCTTTCTAAATATCAGTGTATAAGTTTATCAATTTTTAAATTTTAAAAACATTATTGGATTATATTTATTTATCACTATTTCCAAATAAAATGTTTTATTAGAAATTTAAAAATATATTAAAATTTTTCCCGCCATTCTTGTTATAGATTGAATAATTAGCCAAAATATTAAAATGAAAAGTGTTTTACTTTCTTATAGTCAGTAAAGAATAAATAAACTTAAATTCAATCTATGAAAAGAGAACATTAATTGTCTACTATTCTGATCTAATTTTCAACATGTCGCTATTCAAATTTTCATTTCAATAGAAACGTGTTGTACGATATCTTAAAATAGACAAGACTATTCAAAATTTATGTAAAGAAAATTTAAAATAAACATTTTCAATGTAACCAATTAAAGCAGAACGCAATGTACACCGTATTCGTCTTGTTTTGTTTTAATTAATAATGTATAAAGACTCGCTTGACAGACTTTCCCACGTTTGAATATTCGAATACAAATTTAAGTTTAACTGTTGTATATTTTGACGGTTTATTTGATAATATCTATGACTAAACGGATGTTGTTTCAAAAGTACGGCGAACAATTTGCAGAGAATTTGGTTTAAAAACAATGCCTGTTTGATTATTTAAACGTTGCTACCCGAAAATGCGGAACTTTAATAATATATTTTCAAGCACCATCTCGATGAACTTTATATATGCCACTTGCAGTAAAAACATGAAATTATATATACGTACTATAAATCTGTCATGTGCACATTTTGATTTATGTCATTTAAAACATTGTCTTCATAAAGTTTCGAATATTTATTGTTGACCACAAAAATAATATAAATTTATCAATAGATATGTCTTAATTAAAAAAAATAATTCACATATTGTAATATTTAGAATATAAACTTCACGCTTTAAAATTATCCAAATCTTAAATCATTCCCAATATGGTTGATTTCATTTTAATAAATATAATTTTTATTTTTTTTACTATTTATGTTTTAGGTTAGACAATAAAAAATAATTCTTAAAAATCGATAATATAAATATTAAATAATATAAATATTAAATAATCGATAATATAAATATTATCTAATTTAGAATTATCATTAATTACAATGTTTCAATTATTTATTAAAAATATTCAAAGATTTTTCTAAATAATTTTCACTTCATGGAATTTTGAAATACTTTTTTTAAATTTAATAGAAACAAATTGAAAAATGGCGTATATTCAAACTAGAAGAATACTTTATAAATAATTATATTTTTAGATAAATCAAAAAATATTATTAATTGTAATAACAAAAATTAAAATAAAAATACTACATTATAATTTATTGATTTAAATGAATTATACTTCCAATATTGAAATAAAATTACTAGAGATCATAGTTGAAAATAACTATTTTTGTTAAAATATTTACATTAAGTAATACTAAAAAAAATATTTCAGTTTTAGTTTCAATTTTAATAATACGACAAACATTTTTAATAATTGTAATAGTATTATAAATAATTAAATGTTAATAAAATGTTTTATAAAATTATAAGTATTTATTTTAAATGTAATGGAATTTATTATTATATTAAGTAGTTGAATGTTTGAGTAACAAATATTGCTTTTCAAGAATTCCTTTGTGAAATTGAAAGTTGTTAAATTGTAAATATTTCATTATTCTATAGATGTAAAATTTTGGTTGTGAGAAATAATTTAAATTTAATATGTTTAAACTTGTTACATAAACTCATATAAATATTGATATATGTACACACACGTATATGTATATGTATGTGTACATATATATATATATAATATAAATACCTATGTGTGTGTAAATAGCTAGATAAACAGAAAGAAAATAGTTTAAATTTTTTTCAGTCAAATATATTATTATTAAAATTCTAAAATATTATATGTAATTAATTGTGATAATAAATTATTCTTACTAAAGTATAAAGACATATTAAAGCCTTGCAGGAAAATTTCCGTAAAATTCTCGAAATAAATGTAAGAGAAATCAAGACAATTCTTCTGTATGTTTATTTAACAGATTTTTCTTTCGTATTTTGTTTATTTCCATGGCTGCTGGTATTATTTCTTTGATTTATGTTTCTTGTGACCTTGTTAATAATATTTTCTTATACGGTTCGTTATACTAAAAAGCACTCCAGTATCATTTTTTTCTCTATTGCTCCCAATAACAAGAATATATTTATAAATTGTATATGTTGTTATTTTAATATCATATAAATTTTTTTTTTCATCAAATACATAAAATGCGAAAGAAAACTTCAAATTATTTTTAGAATTTTTACGAAATCATTTGTAAAATATGTTTATGAAAATATAATGTTTCAAATGCTCGAGTTTTTCTTTTTTCAAAAACAAGAATCTTGTATCATTCTATAATTACATTTATTTTGGTATACATACACACTGATATATATATATATATATATATATATATGAGATTTAAATACAAATATACATTTTTGTTAATCTCTATCTTTAACATCAATTTCAATGGAAAATTTTAATTAATACATTTTTTCTTTAAAAAATACACCGAATTTAGCATAAATCTATTCATTTACAATCACAATGAACTGTTAATTTCTACCAAAATTTCATATTGTGAGATTATTTTATACTTTTTATATTATTTTGTTTAAATACCATTTGGTTTTTTACAAAAAATATAAATTGGAAAAAATTGTTTAATTTTATTAATATTTATTAATTAATCAATATTTAGTATTAAGACTATCAAAAAATTTTGATATATCTTTCATATACTTGTTTAATAGTAACTATAGGATGTTCCAAATTTATCCTTTAGTCTTATTTGAGCCTCCCTATATAAATACTTGATAAATTTCAAAATTACAAAAATTTTTTTCTTTCCAAAAATATTTCTTAATTATAACTGAATACAATAAACAACATTTTTTATAAATACTGCATTAATACTCTATTAATAAGATTATTATTATATTGTAAAAAGTATATAAAAATGAATCAAAAGGATATTTCACATTGTAAATTATATTCTGAATTTTTTTTATTCTAAAAACAAATTTAACAAACTAATATTTTGTATATTTATAATAGGTTCATTTGATTTAAAAACAAATATTTTTGACAAGCAAATTATCCTTCAGTGGTATTTAAATAATTAATTTAATTTCCTTTCTCTTCCTTCCATTTTTCTCTCTATTTTTATATGTATATATATATATCATATACAATTATCGGAAAAATATTTCTTATAAACTTGTATAAAAGACGATGAAATTTTAATTCTGTGAATTTCTCTTATAAGCTTTTGAATAATAATTCTATCTTAACAAACACGTGAAATGAAAAACATTTGTGTACATGTCAACAAAGTTTATTTTATATATATATATATATATATATATATATATATATATATATATATATATATATATGTATGTATGTATATATAAACATAAATTTTTAAAAAATATGCTACCGCATAGTAAAAGATCATTTCGTCACACGTATGTCATGAATAATTCAGTTATTTCTCCATATTTATTTTTTTATTTATATAATATTTCAACAAATCGTTTTCCCAAAAAAATAAATCACGACACGTGCAATATTTATTGTATTTTGAAAACAAGATCTATAACTTAATCCATATATATGATTATATGTGTGTGTGCATGCGTGTGTGTGTGTATCTTTTTATTTACATATATATTCAATCGATTTTAATTAAAAAGTCGATGAATTAATTGTTTCAAATCATAATAAACAAACATATAAATAATTGTATATTTAGTAAGTCCTGTTTTTTTATATCACTTAACTTTTCTATTATTATTTTTTAATAATTTTATAAAAACTTTCCTCATATTTCATTTTAGAAATTGAGATTTAAAACTTTCTACTTTATTATATCATGGAAAAATAATTTTTCTTAGTTTATTTAAAATTATTATTTAATAAAAATCAACATTTAAATCAAAAATTATATTTGAAATGTAATTTGGTTTTATTATTCATTCAATAGTTTTTTATATTTTTTTCTTTTACAAAAAATGTTCGAATTAAAAATATATTACATTGATTTGTTTTTGAATAAATTTTAAAAATTATTACAAATCTTGAGTAATATATATTTATTCTAGAAATTTATTAAAAAAGTATTATTTATAACCGTTGAGAATTACAATCATTAAACTAATTGAAAAATATGGTTAGTATTTATAAAATTAACAAATTAATTTTTAATTACGAATATTTTAAATTGTTAAGGATTAAAGTTTGAATAATGAATATATTTTAAAGACGGAGGAAGAAATAAAATGACAAATTGTTGAAATAAATATTTGATATTACTTTAATAAGTATTATTTATTTTTATATTTTTTGTGTAATATAAATATTTTTACAATTTTAAATACTGGATATTTATCATAATATCCAATAATGATTGAAAATTATGCATATTCATCGGTGATACTGATGGATGTTAATCCTTTTTATGTTATCAATCACAATATTCAAATTTTTAAAAGATTATCTTTAATCTTCGATTATTATTTATAATAATCGAGTTATTGAAATTAAAAACATTTTTATTATTAAAATATCATATATCATTTTACGCAAATATTTAAATAATGTATTTTAAATTAAGTTGCTAGTTATTCAAATACAAATCCTAATTCTATCAATCATACTAAATACTGTCTATTTTAATCATCTTTTCATAAATATTTTGTAAAAAAGTATATCACATTTTACTATAATAATAAATACCTACGGAAATTATATACAAATTGAAAAAAACTGGTTTCAAATAGCTTATATTGGAATTGGTACAGTGTTAGTATAATTTTAACTCGGAGATGAGAGTAAAAAAACTTAATAATATTATGTAAATGAGCACTGTCAATTTCCAGTCTAATAAAACTGCGAGATCAATTTTGTGAAGCAGGAAATTTCATTTCAACCTGTACTTTTAACTACCCTCTATATAATGTATTTTTCAAATGGTGTTTTTAATACTTTTTTATAATAAAATTTCGTGTTGTTTTTCTCACAGCAACTATTTCTTAAAAGTTCTAGCATTATACTTACATACCTAAAAATATAAGTATTTTAACCCAATGTAACTATGTATGTTCATTGTGTAGTTTAATTATATATCGTAATGTTAATCAATTAACAATATTATTAGCATGGTTTTACCACATACGAGTACATACTTGATTATCAATAACAGTATTGTTAACACATTGATAATTTAAAGACTGGTTTGTATGTAATCATTATATAATAATTTCAACAGTAGATAAAGCAGGATAATATAATATTAAGAATTCCTATTTAACGCGAATTAGAAAAAAAATCATTTCAATATCTTCATTAATAATTTACATAATTAAATAAAAAATATTGATTCCGTTCAGATATTTTAAATAAATTATACGAATTTTATTAAAAATTTTATAAATCTTAAACCGATGTACGAAAACTGTTGAATTTTTAATAAAGCACAGGTCGATTTACAGTTATTTCAAGGTATTTTATAGATGTGAAGATACAAAGAAAACCTGAATATAATATGAAAAAAATGTTCCGGAACTGTTAACAAAAAAAAGGATGAATTTGTATCTAAAAATTCCAGCTGGAATAAAAGATAAGGGTAAAAAGAATTTTGTTTAAAGGAAATGTAACTTGAATAAAATCCGAAAAGATAAAAAATGTGAAATATTTTAATTGTTTTGTTGAAAGTATTAAACATAAAATGTGTACGAGTATTGTATTAAGTTATGTCCAAAAATTTCTTTTGATTTTTTATTATATGTATACATACATATACACACACACACACACACACACATATATATATATATATATATATATATATATATATATATGTATACACACAATATATATACATACATATTTCTAAGCATAAGAATTTTTTTTCATCATATTAAAAGTAGACAGGTCTTAAATTAATACCAGACAAAACTTCGAAGAAACCCAAACCCACTGAAGTTTTTCACTAAATACCACAAGCAATTTGTTTGTATTAAAAAATTCATAATATACTTTTATATTATTTATTTCACATTTTTCCTACACTTTATTACTTAGTTACATCTGCAATGTGACTATATGCATATCAATGTTCGAATTTCTAATACCTACACAACTTTATCGTCTCTTGACGAAGCAGAAAAGTATACTACGGAGGATTGTTGTGAGTTTAAACCAAAAGTTTTCCCCATTATCGCAACTTATCAGCCATACTAACGTATACAACGTCTGCCTTGGTGTTGATATATACTTTCAGTGTACATGACATGAAACTCTGAAGTGAATAAGGTGTGCGGCTGTTGTTTGAACGCGTCAAGATAAGGGTGTCGGTAATTTTATTGCGTTTACGTAATATTACGCGCAGGGTGTACCTACATCCACATGAAACAAAAGGGGTCGCTGAAGCTTCAGCTGAAGTATATACACACACACACACATATATATATATATATATATATATATATATATATATATATGATTGTATGTATCTGTGTGTGATATATGAGTGTGTACATACGAATGTATATCATCTTCTTTCTTATGTTGGTAATTGATTTTAAGATATATATATATATATATATATATATATATATATATATATATATGTGTGTGTGTGTGTGTGTGTAGGTATATATGCCTATTACTGAACGTAAATTTTTATTTACTTTTTATTATTTTTTTTCATTTAAATATAAAAGAGCTATATTTCATATTGAATTATATTTTCTCTTGATTATATTTACTAGAGTTAAATATAAAGTTTATTTATAAAATATTTTTGAAGCATAAAAAGTTTATCGATAATAAAATTTCTATCTATATTTACATGACAATATTTATCAAAATGGTGAATAGACATATATTTTGGTTGATATACATTTTTAAATTAATTAGTGAAATTATAGACGTTTTTTCTTAGTTGATTTAAAATATTTTCAAGTTTTTAGAGTTTTAATTTAAATCTGAATAGACATACATACATACATACATACATATATATATATATATATATATATATATATATATATATATATATATATATATATATATATATATATATATATATATATGAACGTAATTTTCAATCTATTTTTCAAAAAGCTGAATAATAATATTTAAAAATTTTTATACTACTTAAATTCGTTAAAAATATTAGTGAACTATTCAAGACTAAAAGTACACAAATCGGTACTTGTAAGTTTTTGTTTTGGTTAGCGACATTATTCTAAAAGAGCATTCCTTTTTGAAAAAAAAGGTTGACAAGTTCAAGTGTAAGCCAATTAGAGAATATTTTTCAGAAAATAAATATATTTGATTTACATTAATTAATATATAGATCATATTATTTTCTCTATTTTTGGTCGTTATTTCAATTTTATTTAATTTATTCACTTTTCCAATTCTTTGATTTCATAAATATTTCTTTATTTTATTAATAATTTAGTATCTCCCTTCCGCTTTGTCCGAAATTCAAAAGACTTTGATTTCGGAATATTTATTTGCCAATTAATATATGTCTATTGTAATATAATAATTCGAAAAGATTTTTTGCCTGGATTCTTAACATGATTAGTATTAGTAGAAAGTAAAGTGTGTAAATTATATATATATATATATATATATATATATATATATATACACATTAGGAACACAGAATGGAATTTAATTTATTGATTAAAACATATAATAGTTATATAGTATTATATATTAAATAAAAAATTACATACATACATACACACACTGTACTTAATCTAAAATACACAATAAGCTAAAAATTAAATCACTTAGAATATAAGTTAAAGCCTTGTAATTTTCTTTACTATTTATTGAATTGTGTATTTATTTATTTAAGCTGTACTGAAATTAATAAATAAACAGTACCAATTTAAAAGGATTTATTTTAAATTGAAACTTAATTTTTAAAAAGACATTGACGAAGACATACAATTGTCAAATATGTTTTTCTTTGAATCTATTACAAATGTTTAATATAGTGTCAAATTGAATTACAATATATTTAAAAATGTCAATTTACATTGCCTCTTCATTGACTTCATTTTTTTATAGTTTAGAGCTAAAAACAGATGTTACCATTGCAGCTAATGTATCCATACATTGTTATGAGTGACAGAAAAATAGTAAAATTGACATACACAATTGTTTATATTCATTGTACATCAAATGTACAATTACAGTAGTTTTTTAAATAAATATTGAACAATATTATATATTCGTGATATGAAATCAATTTTTACTGTCAAATTTATAAATATTTTTATTTTTGTTTGAGTTTATCGTGGAAATCACGTTTCCAACCTTTGAAAAGAATTAACATTTGAATATAGATATCAATACAATCTAAATATCAAAATAAATTCAATACACGTTTTTAACTTCAATGATTTAATTTGACAAAATTTAAAATGTACTAATGAATAGATTAGAAAAAGTTGTAAAATGTTAATTCATAAAAGTATTTATTAACTTACTTAAACATTTAACTGTACTTCGAATTTGTCAAAAATAAAATTATTTGCATAAAATTAATTTAATATACTTTTTTTACATGTAAATTACATATATTTATATGTATATCTGCGTATTTACTATATGTTCACTGTGGAGATATATATATATTTATATATATATATATATATATATATATATATATATATATATATATATATATATATATATTATAAATATGGATAATAAAAATTAGCTTAAGTTGATATATTCTCAAAAACTTTTTAACACTTGTATGTGTTTTTAATGTATACAGAAATTCACCTAGGGAGAACACGTTTCAGTTCTAGGAAATTTATGTCCCTGTTGGGCTCGTTTTTCTTCATCTTCATACGAGTAAATACGCACCACGAAACGAGCTCATTGTAAAAGATAAAAAGATATTAAAAAATATGCCGACATGTACTACATTAAAGGCAGATGTGGTACATGCACGCACACCAGAGGTTTGCAATTATTTTTTACCATGGTTATAATTTTCGTACATTATTTTTGGGTTGTGCATGTCACCTATATGGCAAGTGTTTTATATTCCTTAAAATGTTAATATATTAAAAATATGTCACTAATAAATTATACTGTTTGAATGACATGTCATTTTTTAGAATTTTAGACTTTTATCAATATCAGACACAAGAATAACATTAACAGTTAGTATTGGAATATTGATTATTTATTTTAAAAAAATATAAAACCAATATTGAAAATATCTGGTAATATAAGAAAGAAAAGATATCCTTTTTACTGTAATAATAAAACAATATTAATCAATTTGTTTAAATCATATTATTATATAAAAAAATTATTTGAAATTATTGAAAATTGCTATTTCTGTGAAAATTTAATATATAATACAATCATTTATTTGTTTTTATTTGAAATACTAAATTGAAAAAATATTTTTATTTATCTACAAAAATAAAACATTGTTTATATCCTTTGAATAAATGCAAAATTTATTTAAAAATTCTTAATAAATCTAACGAAATTAGCCCCTTTATAAAAATATATTACTATTGACTTTTTAATATTATTCAGTCAAATCAATGAATGATAAAATAATTTTTAAGAGAAAAAAATGAATAAATATTATTAAATTTCAAGCTGATAAAAATATTTAATAAAAATTTATATGAATAATGGATATCAAAAGAAATATGTAAATATTTTACTTATGAAAATGAAAGAAAAACATCAATGTAAACTATTGAATTAAATGTCAACCATATATTATTATATATGAGACTAATAATGTTACTTACATTAATTTTACTTATCTTTATTGATTTATTATTCATAAAATCTTTTACATTTTTATTACAAAGTTCGTTAGTAATTGTAATTTTGCCAAAATCTTCAAAATAAGATAGTTCTTAATATTATTTATATATTCTAAAAGAAATGAACCTATATAATTATGCATAAATATATATATATATATATATATATATATATATATATATATATATTCATTAATTATATAAAATAAAACAGTTACAAAAACTATTAATTTTAGTGTAATAAAATACATAATTAAATGGAATTATTGAATTTTAAGTAAAATGTCAATACTTCAACGTTTGTTAAATCACTTAAAAAATTAAATGTTATGAGTAATATTATATTTTTAATAGAGAATAAGCAAAATTTTCTGCTTTAAATTAATTTAAACTAAAAATATTTTTTTAAAAAAAGATAATATATTAAAATATATTTTAAAATAATTTCATGTTTTTATGCTTAAATATTATATATTAATTAATATATATTATTAAAGTTTATTTAATTATATTTAATCATATGAAATATTTTCAAATAATTTTTAATAATAATTAACAACATTTTATATAATTAATTTGAATTTGGTTTAAATTTTTTTAATTAATTAATCATCACAGAACATTAGAGAAATATATTATACCTTAATTCCAATATAAAATGTTATTAAAATGTATGAGTTAATTTTATTAAAATATTTAGTTCAAATATTTCACAAAACAGATAAGTTATTAAATACAAAATATTTCA
Organism: Neoneuromus ignobilis; assembly: GCA_029203775.1. Classification (NCBI taxonomy): domain Eukaryota; kingdom Metazoa; phylum Arthropoda; class Insecta; order Megaloptera; family Corydalidae; genus Neoneuromus; species Neoneuromus ignobilis. The sequence goes on from CP092090.1 coordinate 13,885,209, forward strand.
AAGAAACCTCTTAAAGGTAATTAAACGAAACGAAAAGATCAAACTGAAAAGTATCAAATATTAAAAACTCTGTACGAAATTCTATGAATATTAATACTAGTCATTTCATTATGTACCAATTATATTCAACATAAATTAAAATAAAAATGAACGTACAGCTGAATTTTAAAATGGTATATATTAAGAAAAAAATGTAGATGATAATCGATTTTTAAACGTTCACAGTTGATATCTTCGAAAACTTTCCTATACTATTAAAGCGAAACTTTCGTTGAAACATTTCGTAGATTATAACGTGTATGTTTTTTCTTATCCCAAATATAAAATACGAAAAAGAGAAAAAGAACTTGTTTATAAAGTTTTATAAATTTTATATCGTGGAAAAGTGAAATCTTCTTTTTTCTTGTCATTTATTTCGACATACTCTTTATTTCGACGAAGGATTTTACCTTTCTTTTACTAGTTGCCACACAATCATCACCTGAGAAAGAAGCACTATATCTTCAAACGAGGGAAGAAACCGCTTATCTTTTATGTGTGAGAAGTTCGCGAGTTGTGTATACTGGTCATATTGTGTACGTGTTAAACAGAAGTAGCTTGTTTCTCTTAAATACTTTGTGGAAGACTTTTATTTTTCTTATTTTAAAAATAATATTATTTTCTTTTTTTCGCCTACGAAATTTAATTATTCTTTCATAAGTCATTTAGTATTACAATATAAAAGCATATTAAATATATTGATGTATTTATATGATTACATTCATTCAGACACTTTTAAAAAATTGTTATATTAAAAAATAACATTTTTTTAAATAAATTTAGATATTTAAAAAAAATTATAAAGTTGTAAATGAGTTTTTAATTTTTAAATAAATTTTATTTTTCCAAAAAAAAAAATCAGTTAATACTGTATTCTATAAACTAATCTTCTCTAAAAATTAAATATTTTATTTATTTATTACTGAAAACTCAAAAACACATATAATTAATTTTAAGAATATTCCCTTATTATTGTTTGGTTTTTAAAATAATATAGAATATACAGTTTTAGGAAATAGTTTGATTATTTAATAATATTTAAATACTGTACATAAATAAAACCTAAACGATCAAATATATTTGTTATGTTTAATAAATGAATATCTACAAGAAAGATGTTTTATGTTGATTTTTAAATATTTATTATTTATTGATTTAAATGTAAAATAACTATAATGTTTAGTATCAAATATTAATTACATATATATATATATATATATATATATATATATATATATATAACATTGAGTCATAGCGGCGCAAAAAATAAAATTCTTGAAAATTTGGAAAAATAACTTAATATTGTATTAGTTAAATTTAATGTTTTTCATTTTTCCATTTACCTTATATAGATATTTAATATAATAAGATATATAATAGATTAAAACACAAGTCATTTAAAAAACCAAATTATAAAATTAACTTCAATAATTTATTTTATAATTGTAAAATATAAAATGACATACTTATTTATAAGGAAGTGTATTAAACTACAAATTAATTTTTTATTTGTATAACTTTCGTTGTGTTATTAAAAAAAAATAATAAAAAAAATTCCTTACAAAAACAGTTATTTTTCAGTTCAAAATTAAATTAAAAAAACTAAACAAATAATTAAATACAATCCAAATAAAATACAATTAATTACGAATTATACAAATAATATTCGAGAATTACGGAAGTTCTCTCAGAATTTACTCTGCTGTCAGAAAAACCTGTATTTACTGTTAAATATTTTCATATGTATATTTAATATTATATATATATATATATATATATATATATATATATATATATATAAACACAAAACAAATTTATTTTATAATAAACCAATTTCACTTCTGTCGTAATTGGTTCTGTAGTTGTACAAAAAAAAATGTTTACGAATTCCGTTCGAATACAGTCATTCATTATACATCTACACATAAAATACCAAAAGTGAGTATTAATACTGTTCATTTTATTTACATTGCGTTGTGCTTCCTGGTTTCGGCTACCCGCTCATAAGAAGTGTTCCAAAATAACAGTTAGTTCCTCCGGAAACAAGCAAACAGTAGCGGTGAATAAAACATATAAACGTACAGTATCTCGTGGATATTTTCTGCTTTTAATTTTTATTATACTGTATTTTTCTTGTTGTACAAAACGAAATTTCCTAGTTGAGAAAGACAGTTCTGTTTTAATTTAAAATTTAATTATCAACAGTAATAAAAGAGAAGATAACTACAACAAGACAAAATAACCATATACATCAAGTTGTTTTTAATGGATTGTTAAATAGTATATAGATGTATTATTAAAAAATTACGTATAAAAACGAAATATTATTCTAATGATATTATGAAATTATACACCCAATTATTTGCTAGACAACATTGAAAATAATATTTTTTAATAATCATTAACTTGCATGAATATAATGATTTATATTTTCATTAATGCCAAGAGAAACTAGAAATTTTCAACAACGAACTAAGTGAATGTAATAATCAAGTTGAATGCAGGAAAACAACTTTACGCTCACGCGATATACATATGCTCATTGATCACTAATTACTGGTTATAACAATTAAACTATAATGAGTTCAAAGGCTAGCACGTTGAACCAACGAGCTCGAGGGATCAAATATCATAGGGTCAAATACACTTTTCATTAATAAATGCTGCAACTTTAAAACTACAAAATTACAATTGTATAACAGTTTAAAATAAACAATCATAAAATATTGATTAAATAGAATGAACACGTTTTTGTGCATGTTGTTTACATTTCTAGTTTCAAATTTACAACTGTTTGATATTTGTTTAATAACATTGTTGTTTAAATATTTGATAAATTTTTAAACGTAAGTTTTTTTTTGTAAATCTTTTCTCATAAATACGAGCAAGTTTTTGTTCAAACAAATTATCTGTTTACTTAATAATTTTTTTAAAAAAATTATTCTGTTGAATAAATATTCAAATAAATTTGAAAACTTCAAATTATCAATTCTTATAAAATTCAACATCAGCATAGTTTCAGAAGTATAAAACTTTCAATCAACTTTTTATCTTAAATCTTATTAAAAACTATTTTTTACTTGGAAACTTATTTTTTTAAAATTAATTTAAATTTCATTTATAAATTCTGTATACGTGTAAAGACAAGTATCCATATTATAATATATATATATATATATATATATATATATATATATATATATATATATATAATATGCGTATATATGCGTATGTAGGTGTATATATCATGCAAATATTTTTTAAATGAATTTAAGTTTACAGAAAATATTCACATAAATCAAATGAATTTCACAACAAAAGCCGTAAGCTAAACTTGCAGCACAAACATACTACAGCTGGAAAGCCAAACAAACCACATGAACAAACCACTAACCCAGAGATGAGTCCATGCCAATAGTAAACCAAGGAGAATCCGGTACATAAATGTGTACAAAAAGGCTCAAAACATACTCAAATATTTTATGGCGTGTTCATTTCATAAAAAATGACATAGTTTACCGTTGAAGTATTTTATGTTCATTTCATAACATATTCACTTTCGACTATAACCAAAAGTTATATGATTTTTCATATAAGATTTATTATTTAACTTCATCTATACAGGTGAGCAGGTGAATGAAAATTTAACAAAATTGATTATTCAATATAATTTAAGTTTGATTTTATATTATGTATATAGCTGTTGAAATATCTATTTTATTAATTAATTTACGATGTTTTCATTCAATGAAAAAAAAATTAAATTTTATATAATTATTAAATATTGATAGTTTTAGTTTAAATATATGCGAAAAATAAATATTCAACTTTGTAAAAATGTAAAATGAAATACATTTATTAAATCTATTTATATATTTATATATATATATATATATATATATATAACAATTGTAATTTGTCCTTTTGTTGTAAATAATGGGTTTAAGTGTATATTCTCTCTTTTATATTCCGTTTATATTTTCTTTATAGTAACTAAATGTGTTTTTGAAGCATATTAAGCTGTTCTCTTATCTTTTAGTTCTCAGATATTCTGTTTTGATCTCATTTTATGCATGACTTAATATTCAACGAACTTATTCGTAAGTTATTCAATGTCTTTACACAAATTGCATCTAACATTCACATTTGACACCACAAGAAATGCAGATATTCTTTTATATATTTGTGTTGTTTTACATTTGAACTTTGACAACGACTCTCATTTAAAATTATAAGACATTGTAGTTTCATTCTTGTCATACTTATTATTTTATAGACTCAACAAACATATATGAAGAAAAATGTTAAATAAATGTTTGGTATTATTTCGTATTTGATAAAATGAATTTCATATAATATTATATATAATAACTATTTAACAATTTCAATTTAATTATTCTTCATAATAGAGACATTTATTAATTTATATTTTTATTTATTTTTTTAAAGAAATACCCTAGTTGTCAATATTTACAAAATTAATTATATTTACAGAATAGTCGGTTAAAAATAAGTAATTTTACAATATATATATATATATATATATATATATATATATATTAACATCTTACAGACTAAACGAACATCAGTACAGACTCCCACAGAAACCTTTGGCGCGGATTTTGAATTGCTAATTTCCATTTTACCCATATTAGATCTAAGATCAATAACCTTACTTAATGTTTTACCAGCAGTATATATTCCATGATTAAATTATATTCAAATTAATACTACAAAACCAAAATATGAATTTACAGTAAAGGAATAGCGTACTAAAATAAAATTTAAATAATAATATATTTATAGAAAAATATCGTGAACTAAGAAAAAAGAAAACATTTTGAAAGAGTAAATAAAATTACAAAGTAGAAATAATATTTACTAAAATCGTAAGATCTGCAGTCACTATATATATATATATATATATATATATATATATATATATATATATATATACAAATTTATCAATTTAACTTGCTGTTCGAAATTGTTTACTCATTTAAATTTTTGTTCCTATTGTTGTGTGTATAATTAATAACCTATATATACATATTTTCTTATATTTATTTATGTTTTACATTCTTTTTTAGTTGTAATTCTTATTTGTTGCTAATTTAATTATTAGTTATTTTTTTAATATTTAATGATATAAAAAATTATATTCTTTTGCTAAAATATTATTTTATTGCAATATCGAGATAAAAGTTTATTAATATTTTTGTTAGAGATAGTTTTATCTTAAATATTATCGTTAACATTTTTGTATATATATATATATATATATATATATATATATATATATATATATATATTATAAAAATGTATTTTAATGTGTCAACGTTTATAATAACTTGTAGTAAATACAATAAAATAGTTAATGACTCGAATTGACTTTTTATGCTGACCCTTGGTAATAAAAAGTAAAATAATACTTTATGTTCAAACTATGCATACACCCAACCACATATATACACATTTAAATACACATCTGTGTGTATATATATATATATATATATATATATATATATATATATATATATATATATATATATATATATATATATATATATATATAAACATATACCCATATAAAATATTCAAAAGCATTGCGGAGAACTTCAGTAAAGCTCGGACAATTCCTATGGAATGTTCAATATTCGCACCACAAATCCTCATATCAGAAAGAGGTATATTCAGAGAACTTGTGAATATTCCGTGTATAATTTTAGAAATAGTTCTGTACACCTTCAAATTACTACATTAAATATATGTACAAATAATTATATTTTATTTATATATATATACATATATGTATATATATATATATATACATATATATATATATATATATATATATATATATATATATATATATATATATAACATAACTGTATTAGTGAAGATTTTACATAAAAATGGTTTCATAGAATATTTTTCATTATTGCATTAATAAAATAATATTAATTTAATTATTAAAAAATAAAACAATAGTTGTAAACTTCATGATGGTAAATCTTGTAATTAAAATACCTGATTGGTAATTTCACGATTCTGTATTTAAAATTTTATATGAAACATTTGCCAAAAAAAACTAATGAAGCTTTATTTGTAATTTGTTAATATTTAAAAATTACTCTCTTGATAAATTTCTTAAAAAAAAATACAATTTAGATCATATTTATGAATTCATTTCTATACATTAAATTCTACTACTGTTTTATATATAAAAGATTTCGATGAAAAAAATTTCTAACATTGGTTTTTCCCTTTTACATTTTAGTTTAACATGTTTTACGTTTTCTTTTAACTAAAACACCTTTTATCTTTTACGAAATATTTACTCATTCTTCAAAATATAAGGGTAATTAGTTAATACACAAAAAATAAAGAATTACTTTTGGGAAATGTTTTTAAATTAAAACTGTATAATTAAAATGTTGACAAGACTTGAGTAAACTGTCTTTAATTTATAATTTTCTTTTTATAAAAGTGTATTTTTACGGATTTTACCAATTGAAGTAAAATATATTAATTTTTACTTTAGAGTTTTTTTTTAAAAAAATACCTTATTATTAAATATCAATCATTCATGCTAAACATTAATTTATTATAGCAGTTTTTTTATTTATTATTAATATTCTAAAAATTTATATAATATACATAAATGATTTTAATTATAAGATATAATTTTAAAGTCGTAATCTAATAAATAAATAAATATTTATATATATATATAGAGAGAGAGAGGGAGAGAGAAAGAGAGAAACATATTTAGAATAATTAATTAAAAAATATTTTTTTCAATGGTAAAGTATTTTATAATATTGCTCTGCACAAAATAATAATAAAACTAGTGTCAAAATTATCATTTGTTACTACTCAAAATTTTTATAATCAAAAATATTAAATAGTAACATGTTATTAAAAATTACTCTACGAAAAATATGGTCTGAGAAAATTGATCAATGAATTTGACAGTATATTAAAATAATCTTATGTTTTATACAAACATTATTTGTAATATGGTTTTATTACTAGTTGTACGAGGGTCGTTTGATAAGTGTGGTACATTTATTTATTGTTTAATTTAACTAATTAATTTATTTAAATTTTTCAATTTAGTTTTTCTTACTTGTTTACCATACTTATCGAACGACCCTCGTGTGTATATATATATATATTTATATATATATATATATATATATATATATATATATATATATATATATATATATATATATATATATATATACTGTTTTAATATATATTCTATTTCTTAAATTTCAGTCCATTTCTCTTTTATACAATTGTATAGTATGAAATTAAATATTTATATACAGTTTCATATAATATTTATTTCAAAAGTATTACTTTACATATAAAGTATTCTACATAAACTTAGTTTCGAAATTATTCTAGAAACTATGTTAGATATCCGTACCCAGTTGTTGATAAATTTAATAGTTTTCGCAGGTAGTTATTATTAATTAAACTTGTATGTTTGCAAATGCAATAAATTTCTATTAAGATTAAATATAACTTCAGTTGTAATTATACACAATATAATCGTTGATTGCTAACATTACATTATCATTTTTTTTATTTATAATTGAAAATAATTAAAAGTCGAAAATGAAATCAAACTATTAATCATTTTTTTAAAAAAAAATTTTTATAGAAAAATGAATAAAAAAAATAATTAAAATTATGTATTTCTGAAAAATATTGCATTTAACTAATTTTTATGTTTAATTTTATTAATTTTATCAAAATATTTCCGTTTATTTTAAAACATAACCTATCAAATTTATATGGATAATTTTCTTGTGATTTAAGGATTATTGCTGTTTAGCTAATATAGGTATTTTTAAAAATAATAAAATTTAATGACACAATTGTATGTATGTACCCCTCTCTCTCTCTCACTCTCTCTCTCTCTCTCTATATATATATATATATATATATATATATTTATATATATATATATATACATATTTAAACATGCATACATAAACAATTAAAATTTAAAACTGAACATTAAATTTTTCGTTATTGATACTTAATACTTGCATGTATATATGAATATGGATGTATATATATATATATATATATATATATATATATATATATATATATATATAAGTGATGTTTTGTATATAGGTTATGGTCAGAATTTAATTTAAAAATTAGAAATTCAGATTAATTTTTTTATGCGTATTGTCGCCGTAGGATAGAACCACCGCATTTGTATCTGTGACCACGACCGCAATTTGAGCTTGTATTTCGCATGACTGACTCAACATTCGGCTATTTTTTCGGAATGTGTTATCAACGGTAAACGAACGTTGCGACCGGACAACGAAACGATGCTGGTGGATGGCAGAGAGGACTTGAACTAATTGGAATATTTAATTGTTTGAAACAATTATTCCTATGGTCTCGTAACGACTGTCCATTAGCAAAATAAAAACATCAAAATGGTGGTAATTACTTTTTTTTATAAGTAGAGTTTCTGAAAGACAAAGCAAATGGCAGTTCATGGATAAAATTAAAGAATAATTTTCATAACTTTCGTTCACATTAATTTTTGTCCTGTGGTTTAATTAATATTAAAATTATATTAAATAATAATTGAAAAATAAAAATACAATTTAATTAGATTTTATATTGTATTTCAGAATTCGTTTATAAAAAATATTTTATACGTGGAAAGAATTATTTACTGATTACGTAAGGTATATATTTACTATATATATATATATATAAATTAAAATTATATATGTAAAAATATAATTTTGCCAATAAATCAATTCCTTGTAGCAAAAACTAATCATATCCTTTAACATTACAAGAATTTATAAGTGTTCAATATTTATTGTTGTTTTATATACTATTTTTGATTTTATTATATAGTTTTCTGACAACGCTTACATGGCATTGTCTTGCGCGTTGGTTAATAAAACGAACAATAAGTGATTATTGTACACTTTCATAAAATTTTATGATTTGGAATGAGTAGTTCATTTGTATTACAATGAATTTGTCGTAATATTAAAACGAATAGTAATAAAAGGTAAATAAAGTTATCTGAAATAACAATAATAATAATACGGGTCATAAAAATTACAATTTCGAATCGAAAACATCTCCTGTTACTAATAAGATATTTAAGTAGCCGTAGTACAATAGTATATAAGAAAAATAAACATTATGAAAACACATATTGAATGTACACAAAAAACAGACAACTTTTGAAATTTACCAATTCCAGTGAAATGTTCAAGTATTTATATGATTTGAAGTAAAAGGTACAAAAGATAACATTGATTAAGCTATCCAGGAAATTTGAATTGAGAAAATATTGTATTTTAACCAAATAAAAAATGTTTTTCAATTTATTAATAACTTATTTTTAAAGAAAGAAAACATTGTAAATAAATAATTATCAGTGTTTTAAAACCCTTATTAGAAAGTATGTATACATAGATATATATTCAAAAAATTAAATTAATTATTTCCAGTTTAAAATTCAATTTTTTAAAAAAAATTGTTTACAAATATCTTACTGTTTATCTAAAAATTACCCACACAGGACAATTTATCAACATGTGCACGTTTTAATGAAATAAAAATGAAAAATATTCATGACAAAAACAAATTCAAAAAGAAATTTTATTCAAATTTTCAAGTCAAACATCTGTGACATCTCCATGTAAATGTGTCCTCGTCAAAACATTAACTGGCAATATGACGCAGCTCCACAAATTTTACAATTAAAATACCGGTTCCGTATTTCGTACAACTTGTAACAGCCACTGAAAGGTTAAGATTACGGTCGCAATGGAACTTAAACTAAATATGCTTTATAATACAAGACCTTCGAGCACATTAATGAAAATAAACATTAAGGAAAATTTCAACAAGAAACGAGAAGTACACTACATTTTTTATTCAAAAAATAAATATATCACAAAATATATATATATATATATATATAAAGGTGTATCTGTTCAAATTTCATCACGACGGTTCAATAAATTCGTACTTTTATAAATATACTGAACAAATTTACATAATATTCTGTTAAAAGTTAAACATATATCGGTCCAATATAAAATATAAATAGTCGAATTTATATATCATAATATAGACGTATAAGCACCACAGCTTTGTAAAAACAGTGTAAATAAAAATGCAAATTTAATCTAACAAAATTAACTGCATTTGCAATGTAGATTTGCTATGGTAATCGAAATTTTTGAATTAAATTTGTGGCATTTAACACTATATAAATACTTAATGGTTCCACAACGTTTAAATGAATCGTGTCCTGAATAATAATAAATCCGTCAAGTTTGTAATTTGTCTCGGTCTCAGAAAATGTATTTGAGAAAACGATGCTTTTATACCGAATGTCGATTCGGTGTTTATTTTCCTTTCATATTTGTCATTGTTTACATTAAATTTTTAAGTACTTGTTGTTTGTTCAATGAACCTTGTTTTTTCAATAAAACTTGTAATAAAATTATCAATTTATTTTCAAGAAAATTATAAATAATTCTAATTAAAACATTTGATTAAAAAATATTAATATTAATAATAAATTTTAATTTTTAATGAAATTATCATTTTGATATAATCTGCATTTGAAATATATTATTTACAAATAATTAAAAACCAGCTTCATACAATGAATATTATATGTCATATTTTATATAACTATATATATATATATATATATATATATATATATATATATATATATATATATATATATATACGTATTAAATATATATATTATTACTTAAAATTAAAATAACTTGAAATAGGAGTATATAAAATTCATTTCATAAAATAATGTTTATTAACAACGCTGTATACTACTAAATTTAATGACATCAAATTTTTTACCACTAAATAATTTTATATTTCATATTAGAACAAAATTAAAATAAAACTTAATTTTGTTATACTGTGAAAATAAGTTACTACAATCAACAGATATGTATATATATATATATATATATATATATATATATATATATATATATATATATATAAGTTTACATGAAATAAAGTACAATACTCTGTATCAACAAAAAATATTTCCGTACACAACCGTTGTCTTAAAATTTATTTGCAAAATGTGCACAGTTTTTTGAACAAACAGTGAACAAATTGTTACTTTAAATTACGATAACTAAATGAAAATATAGTGTTCACTGAAGTAACACTTCAGAGTACTTACTGATAAATAAGTAAGAATAAGAATACTCGTACAAAACGCTTATATTATATTACTATGTATTTTTTTTTAAATAGTTTCTATAAATCGGATAAAATAAAAAAATTGAAAAGTAAATATTTTTCAACTTCAAGTTAACACTATCAATATTTTGTAAAAAAAAGCAGTGTTATTTATAGAAAATAAATTGCAAATAGAGATTTTCTTTATATTTTATTTTTAAATCATATAAAGAATTTTCACTTACTTAATTTATTTTTATTATTATTTATATTTTTTAAAATATAATAATTTATTTTTTATTCATGTTTTGAATTTATTAATACACTTAAACTCACACATACACACACACACACACACACACACATATATATATATATATATATATATATATATATAAAATTATTATCATAAATGTCATCTACAATTTTTATATTTTTGAATAAAATAAGTTTTTTATTCAGTTATCAATAAAGAATTGATATAAAAAAAATTATTAAATATAAAAAAATAATCTTTTATTAATAAACAAACTTATGAGTTAAATATAACAAACATTTGATTACATTTTGATTTTTGTATCATACAAAAAATTATTGACTTTTTAAACAAGTTATATCAGTTTCAATATATTTGAACTTGGAGAATAAATACAATAAATATTAAGAAATCTGATTTAAAATCCTCGCACAACAGTAGACAAAATAATAAAAATCATTTCATCTCCGAGGGTTGACATATTGAAAATATGAACGTTTTTCAGAGCACTCGTATATGTTTGCACATTGTTTCAGAATTGCAATAGATTTCTTGTTTAGTTTTTCTATTAGAAAAGAAATAATAAGAGATGAACGTCATGATTGTTTATGAAATAAAATAAAAATGACAATTCGATTGAAAAGACAAGAAAAACTCACATATATCTTATTTGCCAACAACGATCATCTCCTCACGTATAGTTAAAAAATATATCATAGTATTTAATTTCAGTATGAAAGCACGAAAATGAGCATAAGAATCTAAAATTTTAAGTATGTTAATTTAAAATTAAAAATAAATATTTTATCACATATAAAATTAGAAAAATGCTTATATTGTAGTATTTGAGTTTTATATGAAAGATAAACTTGTCTATCACTATATCTCTTAAACTGTATTCGCTACGATTGTTACATTCTCGTTTTGAACTTTTTCTTGTATAATATCGCAAAAAAAAGTTTTTTCGTATGCTTATACGACATCGATCGTCATATGTTACACACGTTTTGTTTTTCTTTCGATTAGCTCTAACGTTTGATACGTGGCGTTTCCTTCACACGTTTATTCGTAATCGAGTGAGAATTCTATTTCCGGAGGATAAAACATCGACACCGCGAGATGAAAACGTAATTTTATAATCTATTTTCGAATCCACAAAACGAAATTTATGTCGAAGTTCGGTTGAATAATGTGGATGTTGAAATTTAGGTCACATTCTTCAGAAATGATTCTGTTTTGTATGCAGGGTATAAATATATTTCATATAAAGTAATATAAAAAGAAGAATTTCAGTGTTTTCTACCTGAAAACTACTGTATAACATTTATAACATATTTTGTTTGTTTGATAAATTTTAAAATTTTAATTAAAAATATTTTTTATGAAAAAATGATTAATAAAATGTTATTATGTATATATTTAGATTTTTTTCTATTTATACATTTTATATCAAGATGATTTTGAAACTGATTATTAGGAACTTAGTAAATATCATTTACTTAATATAGTCTTTCATTGTTTAAATAAAATATTAAAAATTTCAACTTTTTAAGTTAAAGAACTAATCAACGATTGTCATATTGAAAAATGAAATTATTCAGACAACATTCGAATTGTTGATCTATTAGTCATCAAAAGGTACATTTTTTATTACATATTAATTATTTATTGCAGTATATATATATATATATATATATATATATATATATATATATAAATGTATTTGTGTGTTTATATATATATTAAAAAAAATTAAAAGTACATTATTTTTTTAAATAAAAAATAAGTACTATAATTGTTATAATTTATCTTCTACACAAAAATAACTGGCATTTATTCACGCACACAAAAAAAGAAAATTAATATTTTTCCAAGTATTTTTTATACAAGTCATGAAAAATTTATTTTATTTGAACCACAAATTATTGTTTTTTTTAAAAAAATATATATAAATTTAAAAAAATAATCTAACAAATGTTTATTAAATTTACATACTGTTACTTATATGAGGTCAATGACTTGTATTTCTTGTTTCATGTCTAATAAAGTTTTGACTACAATCAAAGTTCACGGTGCAGATCAATAAACATTCGCATGAGTCATTATTCAAATTTACATCCGTGTTCGCAAGTAAAGCACAATTTCATTGAAATTTCTACGTGAATTTCAAACATATATATATATATATATATATATATATATATATATACAGTTTTTAAAATAAGATCAATTTGTTTTCTAAAAATATATCTGATTCCAAATGGTAAAATAATATTAAATTGTTACAATATTTTTTTTGGAAAAATAAATTGAATTTTTTATTACATTTCAAATTTAATATTACTAAAGAATACATTTTTATTAATTACTTTTAAAATTATAAAGTATTTATTATTTTATACTCAACTGTTATATAAACAGATGAGTTATTTTGTATGTATTTAAAGCCTTATTTATTTTTATTGAATTACTTCATTTTAACACAAATGAATTATGTCTCTCAAAACCACAATATGTTATAAAGTGTGCGATAATTATTAAATTTTTTTGAACAAATAATGTTTTCTTTCGATATGTATTTATAATTAATAATATTTTTTTCTTCACATTACTTATTGAAATAGAATATTTTCATTGTTCAGTAGTAAATAACAATATTAAAGACAACTAATGAAACTTCCATACATATGTATATATTTATATATGTGTATATATATACATAATGAAATATAGATAAATATATGTATTTATACAAATTTGAAAATGTCAAATAAATCTAATATCGATTTAAACATAGAACAAGACCGTTTGAAACAAAATACAAAGATAATTATTCTTAATTACAGACATGATTCTGTTACGAATGTTTCATTTTATATGAGCTCTGTATTTTAGTGTTTATTTTGTCTAATGAGTTTTTTTCATTCAACCAAACTTAACTAATTAAACGTAGGTTTTGAACTGGTGTACGAAAAAAAAACGTTGCATTAAATATATATTCATAAAATAAACAACGAAAAAATAACTACCTCTCCATTGCCCTGTTTGCTAAATTACATAGGAACTCGTGTACGCGTTTTTTCCATTTGTAACATATATGTCGACTATTTATTCTTCCCACAACACTGGAGTAATTTTGCTCGTTCCGCCACTGTTTTAAAATTAATCTGGTTTGTTTTTAATTATGTCACGTTTACATTGTTCATTCTGTGGTATCATATTTCTTTTATGTCATATGGACGTTGGTCCATAGTTATCTACATATAAGTCTTGTTATTCTAGTTTATCGTTAAAAAATTACTGTGAATACTTACATTATTTTATTGTTATATATGAAAAAAAATCATTACGGTTTTTATTTTCATTTTAACAACATATGCGTTGTTATTGAACAATGAACTTTATATAATTACAATAATAATATTATTTCTGTTTTGTTTTACGATTAAATAATTGCACACAGAATCAAAATTCCATGTATATATAGTAATAATTGTTTAATTGTTTTTATTTAATGAGACATTTATTTAATTTCATAGTTATAAAGATAATATTACCTCAATTTTACATAAGATAGTTAAAACTTAGTATTTTATTATTAATAGTACCCAATAATCTCCCATTTTGCGAATGAAATAAAAAGGATATAACTAAAAAGGTCGTAAGAGTATGTTTAAAAAGTAATAAATTACACTAATCGTCTGAGTTTGGAAAAATAAAAACGTTTATGATAATAACATGAAATTAATGTTTATCTACGTACATTTATCACTGAGAGAAAACATTCATGGAAAATAAGTACACAAAAAAACGTGAATGTACAACTGACTGTGACTATTTATTTTAGAAAAATATGTCTATTAAGTTGACAAAAATGTGATGTGATTACTTTCCAGATAGAAAGTAAATACCTGAGCTTTCGTTTCTATCGAAAAAGAGTTTATGATTTTTCTTGATCCGATGTTAAACTAAAAGTAATATACGTCATCTTCAAGTTTTCTGTTTATGTTCATATATGTGTATATAAATCTAAATCTAGGTAAAAGTATAATTTATTTTAGAAGTTGTGAACATACATATATATATACATACATACATACATACATACATACATACATACATACATACATACATACATACATACATACATACATACATACATACATACATACATACATACATACATACATACATACAGACATATATATATAATTTCTAATTTTTATTAATTAGAAATTTTATATATATATATATATATATATATATATATATATATATACATATATATACACCGAATTTCTATTTTTTATTAATTAAATATACTATAAAATGAAATATCAATAACTTCAGTGATTCTTCAGGTTCATTTAATTGTTTTACTTCTATTGATCATTTTTATAAATGATTTTTCAGAAGAAAGCAATTAAAAATTTAGCCTTTTTGACAATAACTGCTAAAATCTGATGTTCAACAGTTACAAATTCATAAAAACACATTTGCTAATTGGATGAAAAATTAAGATATGGAATTATTTTTTTACAAAAGTACTTTTATTTGATTGACTAATAATTGACGTTTTATCTGTTAATCAAACTCGAATAAAAAATAAAAATTAATTCAAGTATTTACCTATAGTTATATTACAATCATATTTAATCATAGAATACGCGTATTTTAAATAAAATCTATAAAAATCGAAATTTTATCAAATGAACAATTAAAAGATTATAGTGCCACAGAAAAAATAGCTTTGGCGAGTCTTTTGCTTAAATATTGCAAAAATATATATGATTCATATCCAGCAATAAAAACGGAAAATATAAAAAATAAATAAAAAGCTATTTGTTTCATTAGATTGGATAGTTCTATTGAGATGATAAAACAGTTTGGGTAAGCAAATTTTAAAACAGACAGAGATTTGTGATTTTGTTTTGTTTTTAGAGCTTTTATGAATTTATATTTTGAGAGTATTTTAATTGAAGAATATGTTTTTTATCTTTGTATAGAAAAATTTTACTAAAATTTCAATAGACAAAATACGAGTTGGTTGAAGTTTTATCTTAAAAATATTCTACATTCAATTAAACTTTTAAAATTAAATTTTTAAAAAAGGTAATATATAATAAGTTAATATTATTTTAAATTAAAAAACATATCATCGAATTCATAATAATAAAAAGGACATTGTTTATCATTATTATTAAAAAAAATAATTTATAAACATTTAAAATAAAGTTAACATTTATGGAATTTTTTATAAATAAAAATATTTATTTAGATTCTATATTTTATTAACTTTATTTTATTATAAATTATACAAAATATAAGTTAATTATTCAATATTATAAAAATCATTTAAAATGAAATATTAAAAACTGGTATGATATTTGATAAAAAAAGTCTCGAAAAATACATACAAAATAATTTAGTCAATAAATTATATAATTTGAGTTACCTTTTAATACTAACATTAATTCATAAATAAAATTTTCTTTAATACTTCATTATGATAATTTAAAACTAAGTATTTAATCAAATATCGAACTAAATTAAAATCTTTACAAAAATAATTGACAAGAAAAATGTTTTAATATTAATTAAAATAAACTTTTGACATGAACTTATAAAAAACAACTTATTCACGGAATTTTTAATAAAATAATTATAGTAAGATTCGCTGAATTTCAAAACAAATTTATTAAAACATAATGTTTGAAGAACTTTGTTCTCAGGGAAATTACAAAAAAGTTCAATGGATTTTTTTCAATAAATAAATTTAAGTATTAGAGAATTATTATTTTTAAGAAAAAACAGAATTGATACTTTTATATGCTTATATATATATATATATATATATATATATATATATATATATTTGTTTTCATAAGTACTTATGTATTATATTATTATTAAATCTATCGTTTCTAAGCTTATAGTTATTTGATACACCTCTGTAAACGTTTTGAATGAAAATATTAAAATATTTCAAAGAATATATTTAGAAGAATTTATCTTTTATATATATATATATATATATATATATATATATATATATGTGTGTGTGTGTGTGTGTGTGTGTGTTTGTATGTATATCATCAAAAGTAATATCAGCCCACTGCTGGAAGAGAGCCTGGCTCAAATGCTACTCGCTTTTCTTAAATGTTTTTCCGAGACATTTTCACTTTTTTCTTTCCTCTGTTAATCTCTTCTAACTTTCACTACTATGATTCACAATTTCATTTTTCCATTTGTGATGAAGTTTTTTTCAACTCTTTTTATCATTTAATCTCAATTCCATAATGATTTTTGTCCATCTCTTGTCATCTCGTCTTGCTATGTGTCCTACCCATGTTCCTTCTAGAGATTTTATTTGTTCTATTATATCATTTACCTTTCTCTATTATCATATCCATTTATAAGGTTTCTAGTAACATTTAGAAATTCCTAACATGATCATTTCTATGCTTGGTTGGGTTGTCAAAATTTATTGTTTTATTCTTACATTCAGTGTCCAAGTTTCTTATCAGTAAGTACAAGCAGGTATCATATATTAATACGATATTTGGTTTTTCATTATATTATCCATCCTTTTAAATGTTGCTTATACGACCCTGCTTCTCGACTTAATCTATAGCCATAGGTCACAATCACATCATATAATTTTTCACAGGTATTTTATTTAATCAACTTATTTCAAACACTTTCTAAATATATATCTTCTTTTTCTACAAAGCAGATGAATATGATTTTAGTTTTATTTATATTTATTTTTAATTTGACTTTTGTTCTTTCCTCTAAAAGTATTGGACTTAACTAAATGTTTTGTATTCAGAAGAGAATAGTAATATTGGTTTATAGTTCTTCAGATTTCTTCTGTCTCTTTTCTTATATAAAATTATTAATATGCTTTTTTATATTTCTGAGACTTTTTTTCTTATATATGCATACATTATATATATATATATATATATATATATATATATGTGTGTGTGTGTGTGTGTGTGTGTGTGTGTTTATTTTAAACACATTCGAACTATTAAACTATTTTGTAAAAGATAAGTTTTTAGAAATTTGAATTTTATTTAAACGAAAAAATTATATATATTAGTTAATTAGTTACGTCAGTTTATTTTCTTTATAAAAACATGTACATATATATGTTTTTTGCAGACGAGAGTATATTTAGGCTTGAACATGTATGTTTATGAATAATCATAAATGTTCATTTGTGTAGACCCAAACTGAATAAAAAATGTATAACTATACGTATATTTACGAGTTTTTTTCATTTTCTACGCCATAAATAATTTTTGTCTCTATAGAAGGGAACAAAAAAAAAATATATAATAATTTATATCGACAGTAATGTTCGAACTGTACATAAATATTATGTACTAAACTGCTATTCACTAAAATAGTCGTACTATATCGACTTGGTTGTAATTGCTACTATAATTTTTATGATCTTTCCTGATTTAAATGGGCAGCACGGGAGCTTGCAAAGCGCTATACCACACTTGTTATCCTTCTTTCGTGTGCTTCAGTATAATGGTTAATTGATGACATAGCGAGTTTGTGGCGTACCAATCACAGCGTTCTGTCGATTGTGCGTCATCCGTAGGTGATGAGGGGCTTCGTCTTCGTACTTTGTTTGTATGTGTCGCATGTTGACGTGGATTTATCTCAATGCTACTCTGGTTAGTTTATGTTGCGTTGTGCGAATAATTTTATTTGATGTTCGGTACTGTTTGATGAGGGCCATTTTCCGGTGAATGATATCCGATGGATGTCATGGAGTTTGTTGAGATTGTTTGAACGAATTTCAAATGCGATTGATTTTAATACATTAAAGTTCACATCATCTTTCAGTTAACTGAACAGTTAATTATACACAAACATACCTATGTAGAATTATACAAACATATATTTGTTTATGCATGTATATACATAAACATATATATATATATATATATATATATATATATATATATATATATATATATGTATATGTATGTATGTGTGTATGTGTGTATTTATACCAGTAATTTTTTGTTAAATTTAATTTATAAACTTAAAAAAAAATATTTTCACAATATATTTCTGCCATTTATTAGTATCAGCATAGAAAATTGAAATATTAATAAAATATTGAACAAATTTAAGAAAACATATTACATGTACGAGTATTCAAATATGTTTTAAGTTTTTTACAAAATACATTTATAATACAGTTTTTGCTATAGACATATTAAAGCTATATGATATTTCATACTAGCATTTGATATCTTGATAGATGCTCAAATATCGGAATATTTACTGAAATATCTTTTCAATTACCGGATATTTGCAATTGATATCTTTGATCAAATATCAAGATATAAACAAAAATACAAATACGAATATGCAAAAAACTAGCTGAAACATTTTTAACTATAATTATATTTTTCTGACATAAATTGTTTCTATTAATTTTTGTTGTATTCAATAAATTATTTGATTAAAAACAATTCGTTTTTCTTTTCCTAGATCTTATAAGTTTATGAATAAATTAAAAAAAAAATTATAAGCTTATACATCAATTTATAAAATGTTTTAATTATATATGAAAACTGTTACAAAAGTAAAAAATTAATTGTTGATATTTATATATATATATATATATATATATATGGACATCCAAATGTAACGCCTAAATTGGTGTTTTATTAAAAAGGAGTGAAAAAATCTATACACATGCTTCTCTTTAATAAAATACAAATCTAAGCGTCACATTTCGATGACCACATATATATATATATATAGACAAAGAGAGAGAGAGAGAGAGAAGGAAAAATTGTACATGAAAGTAATTAAGAAAAATATAAATAATTTACACACAAATGTAGTATCACTCCAACACTTAGGGTGATGATTCAATTGTGTGAAAATGAATTGGCCACAGCTTCAAAGCAAATAAAAATATAAATAACTTAATTAAAATATACATTCTTTTTTGATTGATAGTTTATTGGTGTTAGCAATATTTTTAATAATGATATCAATTGATTTTCTCTTGATGTATTGAAAAACATTAAAATAATTATATATGGAATATAATATAATGAGAGAAATATGATTTATATTAAAATTATTAATATATTTGAAGTATATATTTATCATCCAAATAATTCTTGAAATAAGTTGTAATATTTTCTTTAGTAATCAAATAAATAAATATTTTTATTGCATTATCTCTACTTCTTTTAATGAATATTTCATAAGCATTTTAAATATCATATATATATATATATAAGAACGTATGTATGTATATTTATATATATATATATATATAAGAATAAATATCATATATATATATATATATATATATATATATATATATATATATATATATATAAGAGTTAGAAAATTAGAAAAATTTCGGTAAAACTAACAAATACAATTTCATTTAAAAAGTGTGTAATGCACATTTGAATAAAACTCGATCATTCATAAGATAAAAATTCAATAAGAATTTAACAAACAAAAATTAAAGATTTCATTGTACTTGAAAACTGACTTTGTAGTTTTACTCATAAAGCAACTGAATTATTAAATGAAGTTCGTTTTATATTATATGTATTTGTATGTACATATAATTTCTACAAATAAAAAAAAATAAATGAGTTAGTTTCTATATGGACACAGTATGTGCTTTCAAAGATATTTGAATTGAACAGTTAAAAGTTTGTTAGAATTAAAAAAATTAATGAAATTATTTTTTGAAAGGATTGATCAATTTAAGGTTTATTAAAGATCTTTAAGAAGAGTGATTAAAATAAAAATATCAATTATGTCTGTATGTAATACTTTATGAAATAATGATATAGTTTTGAAATATATTTGGTTATATTATTTCACTGATATATTGTAAATATATTTGTATTATAAAGTTTTTCTCGTGTACGTTGATATATTGTTAATAATTTTTCTTAAACAAATAAAACAAATTGTTACACGGATTTTCTGGAAATACTAGTTAAAAAAGTGAAATAAAAAAAATCGCATACTATTTTATAGTAAATAATACATAAAGTGTACATGTACGTTTCTCTGTCAATAGACCGTAGTAGTTGTTGAGTTGAAAGCACGGTCACGAAATAAAATAACTCGTATTTCAATTGTTGTCGTCGGCCGCGCCCAAATTAATTGCCACTAGCGGAGACGTACGCGGGAGAATCGTTGCGTGTACAACCGGGGCGTCGTCAGCGTCGCATTATAGGCGCCGGTTGCTGTAACGAAACGCGGCGCAACGAAAACTCGGCCGTCCAATGATGCTATACTACTACTGCGTTATTAAAAGATGCGGTCACGAGTGCTGATGCTGTACGCCACTATATAGATCAGAATATATATAGGATAGACAGTACGATACTTCGACTATTTTACGAATAAATGACGGATAACTTTCGAAAATATGTAACGAGTAATATTTTTCTGCGTTTAATAAAAACAGATCGATAGAACTGTACTATGGCAAACATGTCAATAAATATAAACATATCAAACATTACAAACAATGAACGATTCAGTTTGACAAACGATTTTATATATCTGTTTACATTTACGTATAGCACTAGTTCGATAACAACAATCGGTTCATGTTTATTTCAAATATTTTAATTATGTACTTTAGAATGAAAAATATTTTTGAATTATACATTCACAATATGAACAATTATAATAAAACATCTAATAGAGTAAAAACAATTTATTAAAACAGAAAAAAAATCATTACAAAATATTTTTAACTATATTCTTTAAACTTAAAAAAATGTAAAAAAAATATTTTTCAAGAATTTTATAAATAAATTTTGAATATTATATTAAGTTTAATTTCATAAACTTTAATCCAGTAACTGTATAATAAATTTCATTAATCTTCATGTACTTGAAAATAATTTAAGGAGTAAAACCAGTCTCAAAGTACAAGAAATATTAATAAAATGCAAATATAATTAATTTAATAAAATCGAAATAAAAATTAAATATAATTATATATATATATATATATATATATATATATATATATGTATATATGTACGTATGTATGTGTGTTTGAGCGATGACTTAAAAAAATAATATGTAAATAAAAATTATTAATAGGCACATTTTTAAATAAGATAATTATGATAACTAATAAAATAAGTCAGTTTTGTTCATATAAAAATTATTACCAAATTTTATATACAAATAATGTTAATCGACAATTAATAGTAAATATTAATAAATTAAAATACTGAAATGAATAATGTTTAAAAAATACATTTTCTTTAGAAAAACAAGTTTTCAATTTTCTTTTATACTTTGCAAAGTTAAAATATTTCTTAAGCAAATTATTTTCTATACATGCTATTTCATTTATATTCTTCATCAAGACAAATAAATTATTCATATTTCCAAAGTGAATTTACTTCTATATATAAATGAGTAATAAACTTATTTTTAATTATAAATATTTAATGCAATAAGAATTTAAGAATACTAGTTTATAAATTACTAATAACTTTTAATTAAATTTTATATTAATAATAAAAGATCTTTGTTATACAAAAAAGAGAAATAAACTAAACATGTATTTAAAATTTATATTTATAAATAAATTAATTACCAAACCTACCACACATATATTTTTTTTTAAAAAAATAAAATTATGTTTCAATACATTTAAAATTAATCACATGAACTATTTAAAAAAATTAAATAATTATTTCTTTAATTCATTAATGATATCAAAAAAATATATTTGTATAATTTATGTTATTTCATTTATTATATAATTTATTTTACACACATACACACACACACAAATATATATATATATATATATATATATATATATATATATATATATATATATATAAACGTGTAAGTAATTAGAATAAAATTATCATAACATTTTAATATTTTAGCAAAATGAAGCTGTAAAATAATTCAAAGAATAAAAAAATATATTTCAATATAAAACAAATAAAATATTTTGAGATTTAAAAATCCGTATAATAATTATAAATTTACATTTTTATTTATTATTTTTTTATATATTACGCTAAAGAGGAATGAAATTCAATTAAAAGTATGAAAAACTATTACATATATATATATATATATATATATATATATATATATATATATATGTATGTATGTATGTACAATACAATATATGTATTTAAAAAAACTAACATGTTTTTCTTTATATAAAAATATTCTTATGCTTGAATTTATAAATATTATATGAAATTAAACTTTTTTTATAAACGTGTAATGAAATTGAAAATTTTTTCCTTTTACTACTTTTTTTTAAATGATACTTTATATTGTTTTTTTAGTATTGAAATCAACTTACATTAAATAAAATAGATATAACAATCTCTTTTTCGATTTATATTCGTTATTTATTTAAAAAATATTATAAAAAAAATATTATTACAGACAAAATTTTAGTATACGTAAAATTCAAATTTATTACATTTACATTATCTTAAAAAGAAACCTTTTCTTGTGTTATTTTTTTATATTTTAATATAACTTCTTATATTTGATAATTTTTATAGAGGTGTGTATATATATATATATATATATATATATATATATATATATATATGTATGTATGTATGTATGTATAAAAGAAATATAAACCAAGATTATATATGAGACTAATATTCTTATAAGAGAATGTAGTATGAAGATAAAATAATAAAAACCTAATTTTAAACAGATGTTTAATGCTATAAACGTATTAATTATTAAGCTCATAATGGAAAAATCACAGAAACAGAAGCATGAAAATACAATAAACTCATTTAGAATTTATACTTTACTTGATGTAAAAAAATAATTAAATTAAATTAAATTTATTTAAGTTTATTAACAGAAAAATAAATTAGTAATATTTTTATTTATTTAGGTATATTTTAATTTTGTAAATTTTAAATGGTTATTTATTTTTTTTTCATTACTCACATGAATATTAAAAAAAAAATTCAATGAAAAAAGAGTATTGTAATTTGAAAAGATTTTTAATTAGGTATTTTAGAAAAAATATTTCATATATATATATATATAATTCATTTTGATTTATTAAAATATATTCTCTGTCACATTTTAATTCTTATCGAAGGTAATAATTCACCTTCCAGGTCAAATGAAACGAGAAACTGTAAGATAGTATATTCTCTTCGTGTAAGTTCGATGTTATTGAAGTGAAAATAAGTATCTCGAAATATTTGAACAGGATCAAGGTTTAACATCATGATTCATTGATTGCAAAAAATATTTTCTCGTAATGTATTTTTTTGCTCAACATCGACTTTTTCTGGTAGTGAACGGGTGTCATTTATTGCATCAAAGATCAATGTATGTGTTAATGTTAGTAAAAAAAGTTTACAGTCAGTTCGTTCGTTTCCTTGTTAATGTTCGCGTAATTACAGAACGATTATGTGTTACGTAAGACGTTTGTTGTGAAAAATTGTTCGGAACTTTTTTCGATCTTTAAACAAAAACGAAACGAAATCGGAAGCTAAATCTTTTTTTAAACAAGGATTACGATTCAGCTATTGAATTGAATCAGATGAGATGTATAGGAATGTTTTGGTATTCGATATTTCAAATGTGTTCAATTGCAGGTTCGATTTTTAGTTTTCGACGTTTCTTTTCGAATAAATCAAATTACTGACAGTTTGGAAATTCATGTTCAAGGCGTGTACGAAAGTAAAAAATTTGTTTGCAATTTCAGCTCATAATTTATTGTTCACATATATATATATATATATATATATATATATATATATATATATATATATATATTAAAAACTAGTTTGAAAAAAGTTCATATAGATTATTTTAATATAAAAGATTATTTTTAAAAATGTATATATGTCTAATCCATATTTTTTAGAAAAATTATTGAAAATCAATTAAATTTTATTTGAACACTACCCTTGAATTGAAAAATATTTTTTTAGGTTTTTGAAATAAAGATATATATTTATATTTATACATCTATGTCCTTATATTCATAGAAATTTCTTTGAATTACAACATTTCTCCTTTAAAAAAGTCCACGTAACCTTTACATTTTTCTCGTGTGAAAATAAACTGAAAAGTTTGTTTGACACTTTCTCACTAAGTCGGTGTAACGACGAAGATAGAAAACAACGAGAAAATGTAATCATCAAGTTATTGTACTGAATATATCTAGATTGTGTTCGTGTTAAAACCAGTTGCCACAGTCAAAATTTCTATCATGACATTGTTGAATTTACGAGTAGCGGAAAGTCTCTGATTGAATTTAATGTTTTATATAAAAAATTAGCACACAACTTGTCCGCAAAACTCGAAAA
The DNA here is from genome assembly GCA_029203775.1 of Neoneuromus ignobilis. NCBI lineage: Eukaryota > Metazoa > Arthropoda > Insecta > Megaloptera > Corydalidae > Neoneuromus > Neoneuromus ignobilis. The sequence continues at coordinate 13,911,129 of CP092090.1, forward strand.
TTTTAAAGTTCAAGTTGAAAACTTTTAATTGTTACATTCAAGGATGAAAACTTCACTAATTGTTGAATAAGTGTTTGAAATTTGCGAGTTTAAATAGAAAATCTATTTTTATCCACTTTGTGGATGAAATTAAATTATTTAATTTAATGGTTCATTTCAGTTCTGACTTCATGAATCATAATATTCAATTTTAATTCAACTACCTCTCTGTATATATATATATATATATATATATATATATATATATATATATATATATATATATAATTAAATATGTCATAAAAACAAATACAACAATAATGTACATTTAATTTCATCAATAAAGAAAATAGAATTAATATTAGATACGTAATGATAATTAAAAACAAACAGAGAGTATAATTAAATAAGGTCTAACTCACGTTCCGTAAAAGTATACCGCAGCCTCTATCCTTATTATGAACTGGTGACGTGTGTGAATAAAACTCACAGGACCCGAGCTCATATAAACTAGTGGCGCACGTATTTTTTTCTTACCGTCGAGAATCGTAACCGAAAAGCGACATGTTGCGTCTAAAAATGAACCGCAAATAAAACACAACATATCGGACAAGCACGGACGTGGAGCACACGCTCGTCTGTCCGATTCATTAAATTATGTGTGTTCCATTCCTGCGTGAAAAATGAACGGGACACAGACGTGGAAAAAATCCGATGTGTGACCTTATTCGAAAAGATACAGTTTCCGAAAACGTTAATTTGAAAATATGATGTGGTGCGATGAAATATTGACGCCCTTATGTGATTTTCATTTATAAAAATAGTATATTAATATCGTTTAAATAAACATTTATTTTATCATTATCATTTTGATATATTTGTGTTCGTGTTCTAATAAAGCGAGAAAAATGAGTTTAATATTAAATATTACAATCACGTTAATTATTTTTTGTTAATCATCTAATCTTAACATTAATTTGTTTTAAATACTTAGTTTAAATTTTCTTTAATAAAAAAATAATAAAGTTATTAATATTAAGTAATTAACTTTCTACACGAAAAGAAAAAAATACAAAAATATTTTAATATTATAACCTAAAATAATGTTTATAAGAAAATATTTAAAAATTAAAATATTTTTATAAAATATATATTGTAATATAATAGTAATAAAATCAAATTATCATATTTCACAAACAAATCAATACTTCAGTAGTCCATTAAAATATAGAATCATTATTTGTTTACTCTTTATTATACATACAGTACAAATAATCAGCACCTATTAAAAATTTGAATAAAAAACTGAAATTTGAAATAATTCCTTCTTTGTAGAAAGTGATTTCTCAATGTTAGGCTAAGTTATATATCGATATAAATTTTTGTTAAATATATTTAGATGATTATAAAAATATATAAACAATTTTAATTATATAATAAAATATAAGTCTTTCATATTATTTAAATATTATATATATATATATATATATATATTCTCCGCCAATCCGCCTGATCGGTTTGGTATAACCAAGTACCAATAAATGGTAACACTCAAAGCGGCTTTTTCTCGCAGTGGGTTGATATAAGCTGATATGATTAATGGTGTTTTATATATATATATATATATATATATATATATATATATATATATATATATATATATATATAATAGAAATTTGTATTTTAAAATTAAGAAACTATTAATAATTGAACTATAAAAATACAAAATACTAATACTAATTTTTTCAAATGATAAAAATAAACAATAATTATTAAAAATTGGTTAAAATTAATTATTTTCTAATATAATATTTTTTTTAAAAAAATCTTTTTATTCATGATACAATATTTCAATGTGTAAAATAATTTTGGACCATATTTGTTAATTAGTCTTAAATCAATATTATGATAAAGACTGGATTTATTACAATGAATGAGATTATCAAAATAAAATCAAATTTGATTACCTCTGCCTGAAAATATTGATATTGTCATCAGAAATCGTATTATCATATCAAAATAGATGTTAATTAATTATTGGATATTTGAATGGAAGAAAATTTGTGGTAAGGGCGAATTCAATTCATTTATGAAAATCAAAGTCTAAGTTATAACAATAAAAAAATATTTGATCAGCTATTGAATAAAAATATGTCTGAAATTGATTTTTTCTTTTGAAATTTCCAATATTTGCATAACATTTACTTTCAGTGAATTTATATTTATGTATTCATGAATAAAAATATTTTAGTAATAAAAATATATTATATGTAGTCTGCATTAAATCTGTTATTAGATCAGTTTTGTTATTTTCAAATTTCTGACATTTTAAAAAGTTTTTTTATAGATCTATTCTTTATAAATACATTGCAATCATAAATTTAAAAAATAGTTTTATAAATCAAATACAAATATTTTTTAAAATAAAACATCAATATTTATATAAATATATGCATTTATTAAATATATTACATCAAACAATTTTGTAAAATTTATATAACTAAATATTTATTATATTTTTAAAATATTTTCTTTTAGAAAATAAAATCATTTTTTACTCCAATAAATTATCTGCTTATATAATACATTTTTATTATATTCTCTGGTAATTAATTATATTTACTATTGTCTGTATTTGTAGAAATTTTGTGAAATTGAAAAATGCTTGAATACTCTAAGAGAATAAAATAATGAATAAATACAAGTTTAAATGAAAATGTATATAACAGAGCACCTACAAGTGGTTTTTATGTATTCAGAAGTAGACATGAAACACTTTATATATATATATATATATATATATATATATATATATATATATATAAATTGGTTTACTATCAGAAAATTTAAAATGGAAATATTTAGATAAATAAATATTTGCGTGAATATATATATATATATATATATATATATATATATATATATACATATATTATTATATGTGTGGCATATGTACGTACATACCCACTTGAATACATGTTTCTAAGTTAACATTCGACGAATTTAACATTCTCCTAGCTATTTGGAATCTACAACTTTGTTCATAGAAAAACAACAGTAGTCGTAAATCAGTTCAGCCATATGTCTTGCTAGTAAGCGAAACACATCATGCCTTCCATGTAAGTGGAGCTGTATCTTGAATTCTAAATGGAATTGTGGCAATCCGAACATTGTTCTCCTCTGTTTTGAATTTCCTTATATCCTTCACTTTCAGAAAAGCATTCAAGAAAATATCTCGAACAATCCGTACTTCGCTACAAGTACTTATGAGACAAATTGAAATGAATTTATAATGAATCAAATGAACCGTTTGAACCAATCTTATAAGTTAAATGATATTTTTATTATTTATTAATATTTATTCGCCAGATTTTCTACTCTCTTTCAGAATGAGTTTGAGCATGAATACGCACAATTACAAATATTTAAAGATTAAAAAGTATTTATAGAAATTACATACTCGAATACAAACACATATTTACACACATCATATACGTGTATATATATTAGATAAATGCTCAATATTAAAAAACTATATGATGTTACTTATTTCTAATTTCACATAAATAAATTATCATCCTCATCGCCACAAGGTATTAAAGTGTTCAATAATTATTTGTTCACTCTGTTTGCTTATTACAATAATAAACTAATAGGCATTTCGATAATGATATCATTAACATTAGAACGTTGAGTAATAAAATCTTAGAGATCTTATAGAGATATTATAACACAACGCTCTGATGATGATAACATCGCCATCGAAATACACATACACTTATTATTCTTATAAACAAACAAAGTGAACAATAAATGATATTAAACACTTTTTAATATCCTGTGGTGTAAGGACTGATAATTTGTTTTCATGAAAGTGAATCTACCATAGTTCTATAATAAAGAGTAATATTTTTAATGTTTGTATTATTTTTAGTAATTTTACTAAACGAAAATTTTAATCAAAATAATTTATTAATCATATTGTAATTTTTCTGAAAAATGAAATTAGGAATTTATATTTATTTCCGATTTAAATTTTTAAATTTAATTTCATAACGAAGAAGATAAAACCGTGCAATAAAAAAAATAAAATATATTTTTATATAAAATAATTATGACAAAAATTATTAGAAATTGTTTCGATTATATTAATTAAATTTTATAATACATAAAAACTATAACTGATATTAATTATTATCTATATTTATTTAATAAAAAATATTATGTAAAAAAATAAAGTAAATTATTATTTACCACAAAATATAGAAACTTTTAATAAGTTTTTACTAATTATAGACATATTTTCTATTATTTCATTGTCTTTTTTGTTAAATATTTAATTGAGAAACAAAGACTTTTTTAAACTATTAAAAACACTACATTAATGAAATATTTTATTAAGTCTATAAAATAATTACAGAAATTAATATTATTAATATGTTTAGAATTTTCGTAAGAATTTCGATTGAAAATTAATTACACACACAGACATATATATATATATATATATATATATATATATATATATATATATATATAAATATGCATTAATGTACATAAGCAATATCCATACCGAATAAACAATTTATTCTCTTTTCAAAATTTGCTTTACACAACTTCCCAAACACGACCTTCAGGCAATCGAAACACACTTCTAGAAACAATGTGGTTGATGTATTCGATAGAATTTGATATGTTCGTGCTCGCTTTGATGTTACTCTGAATTAATTACCATTGTAATTTGTGCAAATAAACATTACAGTCAATTTCGTGTTAAATATCAGATAATAAAAATAATACATCCTTTCAGTGTTAATAAAAAACACGTTTAATATACTGGTATTTGATCACAAATAAAAGTATTCTGAACCTGACACACAACATCAGAAAATGAATAAAAAACAAACAGGCCTATATTTAAAAAAAATAATAATTATAAAACAAAACTCTAACCAAACAACACGAGTTTTATATCAAATGAAATGACCAAAACAAAAGAGAAATATATGTAAACATGAAGAGTTTTTTTTTGTGAGAACCACAATCACCTCACTCACTGTCATTCCCAACTGTGATCATAAACAGCTAGCGTAGCAAACGGACGTTGTGTCAGCGGTAGTTGTGTAGGAACCATCGAGAAACCTACCCTTTCATCCTTCTTTCAACCACTCAGATTTCACAGGCAGCAGAGTTTCAATCTTTAACGGCAACCCGCCCGTTTTACACAACGTCATGTTCTCAATCTGTCCTCCCAATATGGCCTCTATATGTCACGTCTTGCGCTCGCGATCTGCTCGCTCTTCGTGTGATAAGTTCTTGTTGCAATGCCAGCCAAAAGCTTTTGAGTAGTGGCTTTGGCCTCGTTACAGATCACAGTATGTGCAACGGACATACTATGGCTTTGAAATATATACGAAGTTACATCATTTACTTAGATACGAAATACATGGGCTGTTTTGTTATGAACTCTCAAATCGATCAATGACTTTATTTGTTTCAAACGCTAGATTTTATCTCTGGCTATTTGGCTCGACGGAGAAGTTTTTCAAAACTTTATAGCTATTATAAGTATAATTTAAGTACCCAATAAACAGTACATCTTATTGCATTTCTAAAAATATAACCATACTGCAGCATTTTTATCTATTTTACTTAAATTTATTATATATTATAATTTATATCTTGTCAAAAATTATATATTAAAACAATATTCTATAGTTATTATTTTCTATAAATTTCATATGCATATATATTTACATATACAGTATATACGAATATTGTATTTTTTTATATTTTAATGTTAATTTAGAATTTCTTAAAACTCATAAATATAATTATGTATGAAAAATAAATATAAAAGAAAAAAAACAATATTTTTTTGAGTAACTAACTTAAAACACAATTATTATTTTACACCCAATTATTATTAAATTATATAAATCCCATGATCTTAACATTAAAAAATACAATAATATTTTTTAATTTAAATGTTAATTTTCTCTTTCATAAACGATGTAATAAATAGAATCATATAAAGAAAAAAAATGGGAAAAATACAAACAGAACAAAATTTCTTAACGTAATTAAAGCGATTGATTAAAAAAATATTAATGATAATTGATATTTATTTATATAAATAAATAAATATTTTAAAATACGATTTATGATTGAAAGTAAAGACATTTCATTTAAAATTTTCAAAAATAAATACAGATCTCAAAATACGTTTAATTTAAACTATTTTATAAATAATTTAAATTTAAAACAGTAATTTAAATTCGATTATTAAAAAAATATACTATTACATACATTTTAATTTATTTCCAGCAAATTAAAAAATATCATCGTTACTTATATACTAAAAATAACAGCGGTAATTGTATTTGAAATTTCGTGTTATAGATTTAATTTTATTTAAAGATAATTATCTAATTTATTAATAATTTGATTATGATTTCAAGTATTTAAAAAATGACAAATATTCTAAAAATAAAAAATTATAAAACCCTAGAAAAAAAAGATCAAAGTTTATATTCATCATAATTGAATTTTCCTTGCTAAATGATAGATGAAGATTGAACTAATATTTTTCTATGAAAAGATTGATTACATTTTGCTTTCAGTTAACGTAAAATGATATTGAAAAACTATAGTGTTTGTAACATCGATTTAAATTACATCGAATGGATGAAAATTGATGAAAGTTAACAAAAGTGTATTTTTAATTTTGATCCTTTCATCAGATGTTAAGAATCAGTCATGAGTTATTTGAGGCAAAAACTAAAAATGTTAAAAATCACTATAAATCAATATTTTTATTAGAACTCGTTTATAACAGTGAAAAATAATTCTTTCTTGGAAAAAATAATATTCTTTATAAATAAATACAATTTTAGTAGTCGAAAATCAATTTTTGATCATTTTAGTTTTTTTCATCGAATTTCAAAAAAATAAAAAAAACATTTATCTGTATTACATCATCAAATTTTGATTAGAAATTAATCGTATAACCTATAGAAAGTATTTTTAGTGAACAATAATCAAAACTTAATCCTATATTAGTGCTCTAAAATAAAAAGTATTAATTATCATTCCATCGAGATATAAATGGCATGAAATGAGTATAAATACAGGGTTTTTTCGAAATAAAATTCGTCCTACAGTCAAAAATAAGATTTTAATTATTGATTTGTCATATGTTATAGCTAACCTTCTATATTATATAAAAAAATTGAATTTTGAAGATGTTGATTTTTTATGAAATTTTCCATACTATAGGTCGTGGTTTTTTTTAAGTCAAAAATTGAAAATTTTAAAAAGTGCTATAAGTTGATATTTTTTATTAAAACTCGATTATATTAGTAGAAAATAATCGTTTTCTGGCAAAAATAACATTCCTTAGAAAGAAATACAATTTTAGTGGGCGAAAATCAATTTTTGATCATTTTCGTTTTTTCATTGAAATTCCAAAAATGGAAAAAAAATATTTATCAACATAACATTATCAAATTTCGATTAAAAATTAATTGTATAGACCCTAGTAAGTATTTTTAGTAAACAATAATAGAAATCTGATTCTACATTAGTGCTTAAAAATGAAAATTATCAATTTTCCTTCGATTGAGGCATAAGTGTCATGAAATGAGCATAATTTAGGGTTTTTTCTAAATAACATTCGTCCTACGTTCAGAAATGAGATTTTAATCATTGATTAATCATATTTTATAGCTAACCTTTGATCTCACATGAAAAAATTTAAATTTGGAAGATGTTGATTTTTTATGAAATTTTCCATACTATAGGTCGTGGTTTTTTTGAGTTCAAAAAATTGAAAAATTTAAAAATCACTACAAGTCGTTTTTTTCACTAACAATCGATTAAGTAAGTAAAAAATAATTGCTGTTCAGCAGAAATTATATTCATTATTAATAAATACGATTTTTGTAGCTGAAAATCAATTTTTGATAATTTTCGTTTTTTCATCGAAATTCAAAAATTAAAATAAAATATATTTATCTGCGCTTCATCAACAAATTTCGATTAAAAATTAATAGTATATACCCTATTAAGTATTTTTATTGAACAATAATATATATTAGTGCTTTGAAATGAAAATTATTAATTTTCATTCGATTGAGACATAAATGGCATGAAATAAGCATAATTCAGGGATTTTTCTAAAAAAATTCATTCTACGTTCAAAAATGAGATTTTAATCACTGATTCGCTATATTTTATAGCCGAACTTTGATTTTAAATGAAAAAAAACTACTTTTAAAAATATTAATTTTTCAGGAAATTTTCCATACTATAGGTCGTGTTTTTTTTCAGATCAAAAATTGATTTTTTTTTAAAATCACTAGGAGTCATTTTTTTTAAATTGAAAATCAATTAAGTAAGTAAAAGACAATCGTCTTCTAATAGAAATTACATTCATTATTAAGAAATGAGATTTTTGTAACTAAAAATCGATTTTTGATAGTTTTCGTTTTTTTAAAAAAATTTAAAAAATCGAAAAAAATATTCATTTGCACTATATAATCAAATTTTGTTTAAAAATGAATTGTATATATCTTAGTTATTATTTTTAGTAAACTATAATAGAAATTTGATCCCATACTAATAAATAAAATATAGATTTCTATATTTATATATTTGCAATTTCTTATATTACTAAAAAAATATAAAATAATATATACATTTTAGAAAAATATTACCGTTACCTTAGAGAATTATATTATAAACAACAAAAAATAAATATCACTTGCAGGTATTGTCATGAAATGTATTTAAATCTAAATATAGAATACTTATGAAATGTTATGTTATTGAAAGTATCTAGAGAAATGAAGGATTTTATATCACTTAGATTACCTATAGCAATTTCAATTCTTTGTTAATGCCTTTACATAAATTAATAATAATTATTCAACATACATTCATATACATATATATATATATATATATATATATATATATATATATATATATATATATATATCGAAAAAGAAGATTATGGAATTTTAAAGAAGAAAAGTTTTTTGTAATGTATTTTATTACTTATATTTTATTTAATATATATACAACAATACATGTATTTATATATATATATATATATATATATATATAAATACATACATACATGTAAATGTGTGTGTGTGTGTGTATGTTCTCATATTCAAGTTCGTACATAAATCAAACCCAATGATTTACGTCATTTATGTAATGATATGCTTGAAGTTGTTCTTTTGTTACAATTCAGTCACATTTTTTAGTTGATTCAAGAAATTTATTTACTTTCAAGCAGCAATCTCGATTCTATGCGTGAGACGCAATCTCTATCTGTTTTCCTTTTGCCTTTTCTTAGGCAGAACGTCGAGTTTACACAAGTGCCACACGAAAGATTTATTTGTATTTCGCATTTTCACATACTCGACAGGAAAATTTATACAGTTCACTTGGTATTGAGAGTTGCGTTATATAGAAAATATAGAATCGTATTATTTAAGATAAAACTTAAATATTCTTTGTCGGTTTTAGAAAAGTACAACATTTCGTTTTCGTCACACTAGTTCGTTTATCTTGATATCAGTATTAGCAGTTTTGAAAAAATCAACAAGTTTCAATACTAGTTTAACTACATACATTCATACATTATATACATACGAGGGTAGTTTCATAAGCATGGTAATTTTTTTTATTGTTTAATTTAATTAATTAATATAATTTAATTTTTCAATTTAGTTTTTCTTACTTTTTTATCATACTTATCAAACGACCCTCGTACATACATACATACATACACACACACACACACACACACACAAACATATATATATATATATATATATTATATATATATACATACACATTCTGTTATCAATTCAAATTATAAAAAAATCAATTAATTAAAAATTAAGAATACATGTCCATTGTTTAAAAACAGAATATCATAAAAAATAATACCGTGAAAATAGTTAAATTTATATAAGTAAAAGAATGTCAATTTTACAATTAAATTATTTTCTGAAAAATTTTAGTATCTAAAAATGTTTTTAACATTAAATTAAATATCAATTTGAATTAACTTCATACTTAATAAATGACGGATAAAAATATTACAAAAATTTAAAATTTGATAATGAAGTCATTTAAACAAATATAATTAATATAATTTCAGATAAAATACACAATAATTGCATCCCATTTCCAAATAAATGTATTAATAATCGTTTAAAATAATTTTAAAACAATTTAACAGTATATTCTAGTAATATTTTATGTCAAATAATAAAATATTATGTAATTGATACATTTTTGAAAGTCAATGACAAAAATGTGAAATTTATTCATCAATTTTAATTGCAATTTATTCAAATAAGTTTAATGCAAATAAATCACTAAATTATTTGCATATATAGTACTTACAAATTTTAATATACAAATTATATAAAATATTATTTTTAGTGTGGTATTATTAGCATTACTAATATTTATCTACAATAAATATTTAAATCATAAAAAATCATAACATAAGTATTTATGTAGCAACATCCACATATATTTGCTCAAACACACACACACACACACATATATATATATATATATATATATTTATATATATATTTAATATTTTTCAACATAATAATTAAAAATAGAAATTATATTTTAAGTGTTAAATATTATTAAATAGAATTTAAAATAGAACATTACATTAAAATTTTATTTATTCAGTATTTTTTACTTTACTTTAAATTTATAAAATATTCAACAAACGTCTCTCTGTGTGTATATATATATAAATATATATATATATATGCATGTGTATATGTACACTTTCTTATTGAACTCACGATTTTCATAATTTTTTAGTATCACAAGTTCTTAGTTTCAATTCTATTTAAGAATTTAGCTATTTGATTTAATATCATTACAAGAGTATTTGCAGGAATCAGTGAACAAATTAAATTAATGTTTATTTGAATATATTTATAGAATATACATGAATATATATATATATATATATATATATATATATATATATATATATGTAATACGTATTTTCATAAAAATACTGAATTAATCTTTGTAGATAAAAATATTAACTTAACAAAAAGAATTAAAAATACAAATACTTAAAAATAATATTTTATTACAAATATATAATACTACTAGCTATTAAAAGTAGCAAATTACATGAAATTTTATGTGATTTATATATGTAAATAAAGAATTAAGTGCTTTTCCACATTTCATTTAATATAAAGAAAAATATTAATTTATATTTGATTGACATTAATGGTCACGTTAGCTTAATGGTCGGCTTTATTACACCATTTGTGTCGGAAATGAAGTGACGATAGGAAATATTAACATCCATTAAAACGGTCATCATATTTCCGTAAATATGTTCTCATATATAAGACTTCAGTTCTCTCATATTATATTTCATATTTTAATATATATGTGTACATATATATATATATATATATATATATATATATATATATATATATATATATATATTCAATACAAACTTTCATTTAACAAACAAAATGAGATGATGAAAAGTTTAACATGCCAATATAATACTTTAAGTTGTGTTAATTTTATAAATATTTATGATAATTGAACGCCATTCGTCCATAAAAGACCAATATTTATAAACAACTTATTTTAGCATTTTATTTATATTTAATTTTGGGAATTAAAGTATAATACCAACTAATTATATATTTTTTTAAACATACTAAAAAAAATTCTCAATAATAATTAAGAAAAATAATTAAGTACTAAATTAGAAAAAAATACAACATATTATTCGATTCTAAATATTTATAAATTGAGTTTATACTTTGGACTTGTTCTTTCTGGTATAACTTGAAAAGACCAGTTAATATGTGTATTTATGAATTACACAAATTATTATCTGATGATGTAGTAATATTAGTTTTGAAAAAATAGAAAAAATAATGATTTTAAGAATTTAGTTAAAACAGTTAAATCGAAATACAAATACCTAAAATTCAAACAAAACATTTTAATTTTACATAATTTAATTTTTTTTAATACTCTATTGCTATATACATTCATTTGTAGAGAAAATATTAAAGAAAATGTTACTTTATCATATATGTTACTACTATCTTGAATATTGTCTATTTCAGTAGATATAAGAAACGTCTATATTTTCTATTTTATGAAAATAGATTATGAATAATATAAATATATATATATATATATATATATATATATATATATATATATATATATATATAATATATATATATATATATATATATATATATATATATATATAATTATAAATAAATACTTAAACTATCAAAATGTTCAGAACTGTTATTAACACATATTCGTCGGGTAACTTTTTTGCCGGCAAAAGAAAATAAATAAAGCATACTACAATATTTTTGGTACAGATACTCAAACATTGTTATGTGAATAATTTATTAACTTTAAGACAACTGATGTTTTAAAAAAGAAAATAAATAAAGCATAACAATATGTACATTGTTATGTGAATAATTTATTAACGACAACTATTTTTTTATAGTGTAAATATTAATATATATATATATATATATATATATATATATATATATATATATATATATATACAAATGTGTGTATGTATTTATTTATTATTGAATTTCCGCATTAACTACAAAGACAATTTAATTTTATAGTTTTTTTAGTGATATGCTTTTGTGAACCTTGACTTACTAAAAGGAAATTAATTTTTTTTCCATTTATGAAAGTACATATATTTTGAATATAATGTTAGATATTTATGTTATATATATATATATATATATATATATATATATATATATATATAATGTAGGTATATTTGCATGTAAATAAAATGTAAAATTTAAAGTTGGAAATGTTTGTTTTTTTCTTCTTACATAAAGTCAAACAAAAAAAAACCGTACATACTCATAATATGTACATATTTTTTCAAGTACCCGTGAATTTATTCTTTTTGTTCACGCATACTTTTCAAACTTTAATTAAATTGAATACGTATAACACAAAAAATCTATTGTTACACAACAATACTTTTTATATGTATATTTCAATTTTTCTATAGAGAACATTTAACAATAGCGTCAATGTTAAAAAACATGTATACGAGATCAACGAATACTTTCCATGTAAACATAACGAAAAAAGATTGAAAAAAAATTGAAACTGTGAACTGCTAGCTACCAACAATACATTACTGACGCTCAAAACCATATTTTGTTCAATTTCTTTTTTTTTGTTAAAATTTATGATGTGATAAAAATAAGATTTTTTTATGGAAAACAACTTGTCAGTGTTTACGTTTCGTATTTGGTACGAAAATAGACTTCAGTAATGTATTTTATAAATTGAAGTGTGTGTATAGACGACTGACAATAAATGGAATGAATCTACATTATTATATGCCATATTTTGTAACCTGAATTGTATATAAATGCTCATATGAATACATCATTGTGTTTTCAATAGTAGAAGTAACCTTAGTAAATTTATTGAATTGAAATGAAAATGGCCATGAATACGTTTCAATTACAGCACAAATTGAATTTCAATGAAATATGAAATCTATTGAATAAAATTCGTATTTTTAAAGGAAGTGTTCGGAAGAACCGCATGCTTAATAAAAAATATTGTTTGATAATACTTCATATTATACACGTTTTCCATATATTCAAATTTATCTATAAACTTCATACAAACAGATTTTTTATTCGTTTATACGTTTTAAATTTGTACACAAAATATGTATGATATAATTCTAAATTTAAAATTAGTAAGTTACAAGCGCTTGTTTGAATTTAAAATTTCTTACAATTGTTTTGTAGAATAAATAGAAATATTACAAGGAATTATTTTTCCCCTCTATTTTTGTTTATATTTTTTATAGACGAAAGAATTTGCTGCACATCTTTTCAAATACAATAATAAAGAATTCATTTCAAAATCTAATGAAATTTATGCATACAGAAAAGATTTATAAGAATTTTATATATATATATATATATATATATATATATATATATATATATATATCATAAAATTTAATATATAAATTTAAATGAAAAAATATATAAATACTTTTAATCTTTCAGAAAGAAAACAACTTTTGTTCCTACTATTATGAAGAAAAAATAAAACTTATTAAATTTCTAGTTTAAGTAACATTTTAATATAAATTATTAATAGAAGATTGCAAAATTTAAATAATATGATATAGTAAATCCAAAAAATTATAAATATTATATATGAACATTTTATTATAATACAATATTTACTTACAGCACGAAAATTTTATTTCCTGTAATTGATCCTTTTTATACTGAAAACTGGAAATCTGAAATAAAGAAAATAAAACATATATTATTATCTTGTACTTTTAGTTTCATTACACACATACAAATATATGATACAAGTAAGATAAATAAAAAGGATATTTTATATTTTAAATATATTTCATATATGTATATTATTTAATAAGTTTACAAATATAAATATTAATTCTATATTTAATTTTTAATTAAAAAATATAATATTTCATTGGAATAGTACTAAATTTTCATTAATTATTTCGATTTTAACATTACGTTATTGTATTTATCATGATATTTTAATAATCACAATATTTATAACTGAACTGACTATCGAAATCCATTTCACTATTGAGCAAATAAAGTGAACAATAAGGATTATTCAACACTTATTGAAATAATTATTGTATTTGGAATGAATGATTCATTTATGTTGAAAAGTCAATTTTAATTCACCATTTTCTATCCATTATTGTATTCTAAAAGAATTAAAATCATTTTTATATTCACAATCATCTATTATTCAAAAAATATGTAAAAAAACTATTCGATTATTAAAGCACACTCAAACGTATGTAATTTTCAATATTTGCTCTGTACTGTTAAATTATTCGTGTAAGCATTGAAAACGTCACATTTAATTGATTCAATTCAGATAATAGCTTTTCAAAGTTTTTTTATTCGATTCTATGTACCCACATTCAATATACCGTTTCATAAAGCTGTTCTTTGTTCATTGATTCATGAATAATAGACATTTTTACACTGAATATAATTTTTTATGTAAACAATTTAGTAGTTTATGTTTTTAGTAATCATAAACCAACAATTATCCAAAAATATTGGAAAACACATAAAAGCTTTTCATATATATTATATTTTGTTTTATTTTTTTTTTAAATTTAAGTATTAGGTTGTATTATATGAAATGTCGGATTTTTATTTTATTTCCTGTATAATAATCCGACATTTCATATTGTATTAAATAATATTTATTATATACATATATATGCGTATTTATTATTTAATAAATACGCTTTTTCATTTGATATACTATTGATTTAAACCAAATTTATTATCACAATACTAAACAGAATGTCAGTAAAACAACATTTTTTTTGTAAGGACTAAGAAAAAAAATCCGACAAGAAACTAAACTCAATAAAACTGTTACAATAATGAACTGAATTTCAAAGAAAGTATAAGAAAAGTTTTTAATTCTTTTAACATTACTTTTGTTTATTTTCTTGGAAAAATAGTTCAGTTCGATGAATTTTATAGGATATTCTTAAAGAACCGGATATTATTCTTTTTAATTACATAAAAAATAGTAGACGATTAAAATAAAATTTATTTTTCACTGAATTATTTTTCAAATATATATTTAAATTAATAATTTAAAAAATGTAAGTTTAGAGTGTTTTTATTTTCTACATTAAATACTGTTGTTTTGTTTATATGTCTAGTATATCTATATCATATTATTTATGTTAAATTATGATATTAAAATTTTGCAAGAAAAATAACTTAAATTTCAATATACATTTTCAGAGTCGATGAACCTCTTTTTTAAAAAAATAACTTGTCATATTATAAACTACCTTGCATAATAAATCTACATTATGTTTCACTAAAAAAAAGAGGGACCATGTAAAAAATAGCGTCATTAATATCCTCATTGTGGCAGTATCAGCTTCAATTGAGGTTAGCTCTTCCGTGTTATCATTTTTTTAAACGATACCCTTACAACCAGTAGGATCATATGACCTTTATAATGCAGCCCACGTTTTATGATGTCACCTTCTGATAACAAACAGGGAATAATGTTACAAAATGCGTTGATGCATTAAATATGTCATTGTATATCCGAGAGCTATATCACAACCTTCCAGTAAGAATATATTTTTATGTACATAACATCATTGACATGGTGTAATGTCAATGCGGTACAAGCGTGTTTGCACAAACGAGCGTGTTCATGCTTGTACGTGCATTTACCTTAAGACATTAATTAGTGTAAACACTTAACAGTTCTTCTAACACGTACTTTTTCAACGTATTTATATTTTATAGATATGTATATATTTATATGTGTGTTAATATGTGTATAAATCTAATATTAGCACGGGATAATTAAGTCAAATAATATGTGTTTACCTAAGAATAAATATTCTTTTCCGTATTTCATGCTTTAAATTTTTTGCATAAAGATAAACAAAAAATAAAACGAGTTTAAAACGTAAATTTTATCTGATTGAAGCTCTTACACTTCTATTTAAAATTCAATAATAATTAATCAAGTAATTAACTTAATAACAAAGTACAAATCTTGTTTTTTCGTTAATTGGATCTCAATGAGCTCACTTTAATTTAAAATTTAATTTCAACCCTTAAAAAAGTTTATATAAAATAGTGTAATTGGTGCATATTTTTATTTACGAATTTAAACTTTGTTCTAACGCTGTTGAAGTTTCAAGAAAAATTTGTACCATATTTTGAGAAAAAGCAGTTACATGAAAAACAGTCCAAAGGTGGTTTAAAAAATTTGATTTAAGGCATGAATGATTAGAAAATGAATCCAGATTAGGCTCGCTACCAAATGTAAATATAAACGAATTACAAGCAATGATTAAAACAAATTCGAATTTAACGTGTAAGAGCTTGCTGAAAAATTAAAATTAAGTGACGAAACAATATGTAATCATTTGCATAAAACAGGGATGAGATGGAAATTAAGTAAACGGATACCGCACGTTTTAATTCCAGCTAACAAATTACAGTGTCTTAGCATTTGTACATCTCTTATTTCACTGCTAAAATCTTATTGAATTAAAAATGGATTCTTTATTCCAATTGTAAATGTGGTTACTATTAGCTATCGTCAAATAATCCTTTGCTACAAACACTCCAAGAAAAATTCTTCTCTGTATTTGGTAGACTTCAAGAGGAATTATTCATTATGAGTATCTACAAGTTGGTCAAAATCTCACAACGAACATTTACAATGAACAGCTACAAAGAATGTATAATGTTTTACAACAAAAACAACCAGCGTTGGTGAGTCGTCAAAAAGTTTTATTTATGTAAAATAATGTTCTACCACATGTTGTAGTAATACCAAGAGAAAAGATAATGAATTTTGGACGGAAAATTTTCCCTCATCTTTCTTATTCACCAGGCATATCACCATTGGATGTCCACTTATTTTCATCTCTAGATAACCATATTCATAGGAAAGAATTGAAGTGACACAGAATTAAAGGCAGAGTTTCTCAAGTTTTTGGAAATAAAAATTGTGAATTTTATAAAAATGGAATTTATAAATTATCTTCTCGTTAAGAAAGTATAATTCAATATGAAGATGGGTATTTTAATTAATAAAATTATTTTAAGTGAAAAATACATGTATTCTTATTTTAATTACAAAAACGATAGAACTTTTTTGATTACTTAATATTTATCTCTGCATTATCGACAATGTTTGTCTTTAATTTTTCAATTACGTTTGTTTTTACTGATATATAAGAATTCTGTATTAAAATATTCATTATTTTAGAATTATTCTATTTTACTATTTTATCAAAAAAATGACATTTCATGTATTATATTATAAAATTTTCATACAGTAAATATTTAAAATGGATTTATATAGCAAATACAAATTACATGATTTTCAATCATTAATATAATCTATTAGTAAATATGTATAGAAGAGCTAATAAATTACTCTAATAAATTGTAACATTCATAATACTATAATAATAAAATTTTAATTACATTTTTTTAACTTTTGATAACCTATTAATGATATTGTGATAATATAATTCGACTACTGATATAAACAAATTATTTACATTAATAATTCAAACTCTAATTTTTTATATATTATTCAAATATTTTACTCAATTCATTTGTGTTTTACTGAATAACGATTTTTAATTACCACATAATTTAAACAGTAACTATAAAATCGAACGAACGACGATAATTACGATTAGTAGGATTATTTATTGGATTAAGTTTTATTGTACAATTGATTAAATTATCAATCAATTAATAATTTTGTCAAAAGTAAACCGAAAGGTAAGAAGTTATTGTAATATTTAATTTAGCGAACAGGGTGAAACGTGAGTTGAAAATTCCGAGTATTTATTACGGTAATTCTACATATAAGAACAATAACTTTAGTATATATCGAATAATACTGATTTAAAAGATTATATAGTAGGATTTTTTTATATTAAAAAAAGTTTGAATACAATAACTCGCGTATTAAAAATGAGCTCTTTTTTGAAAACATAAATTCAATATTTTCAAAACTTAAAATTCAAATATTAGGAGTTTAAATATTGAACTAAGAGTTATATTAAAAATTAAATATATTTTATATTAATGTTCACTTTAAATAAACTTGTCGAGTAGCCAATGTCTTATTATAAAACAAATTTCTAATAAAAATGGTTAATTTGTTACAGTTATTATTTTATAGTATAGAAATGACTTAAATAAGATTCAAGGATTTAGACTTACATTTACTTTCTTATTATCATTTAGTATTCTTTATTATTTTTCAGTCTTATTTGGACTAACCTACTTATTATTGATATTTTGGGCTATTTTATATTTTTCAATATACAGTTAATTAAATATGATTCAATTATTTCGATGCATTTTTTGAAGAAATAAACAAAAAAATTGATATTTAAACAAAATGAACTATTTACATGTGATTTTTTTCTGGAATATTTAAATTCGAGTTTTAAGAAAATACAATAAAATTATACTCTTACTCTACAATATGCATTTTTTGTTTATAAATTAAATTATTTACAATTGTTAATTAAGTTATTCATAATTGTTAATGAAATTATTTATAATTGTTAATACTATATTAGTTTAAATGTTTAAATTTACAATTCATATTAAATACTCAAATTACAAAAACATTAAACTTGGTAACACGAAATGAATGTTATCTCGCATAAACACACATACTACTACTACTTAAATGTGCTAGAATGTAACGAAAAAAATTTCGAGAATTTTTTTATCTTGACTCGTGCTGTGAATCTATATCTCCTTAGCGGAATAATTTTCCGTCATCATATTATACTTGACATCCACTCAGTTCATGTCATTTGCAACGTGTGACGATACATTGTAAAATATTCGAGACAAGATATGTCAGAGGCGTAACAAATTGTGAATACTGTATATATAAAAAATACTAATTATTTATTGTACATACATACATATATATATATATATATATATATAAAATGTAATGATAAATCCTACTATATTATAAATTATTATTATTTTAACTTAGCATAATTCAAACGTTTACTTTACTAAATAAACACATGCATTTTCATTCATCTTTACTGATGTTTTCAAAATTATTTTTAACTCTTTGTTTTTCTACAAATTTATTATAAAATTTAAGCTTTTCAGATTCTCTTGGATATATATTTAAAAAATAACATATTAAAAAGAATCTTCAAAAAACATAAACGTCAAAGTCAAATGCAGAAAACGCAGCAAAATAACATTTTTTAAAATTATAAAAAAACACAAAACTCACTTAAACTATTTACATAATTATATTTCTTTAGTTGAATCCTAATTACATAGTTATATTTTTTCTCTAACTGTTCTTGAAATTTTTAAGATCTTTATATTATGTATCTAATATTTACCTATTTTAACTAATTATATTTTCGATTATTATTTATTAATTTTTCATTTTAAATAAATTAGATTCAATGTAAATTAATATATAAAATTTATCACAAAATAATAATTTTTTCACAGTGCTCAAAAATATGAAATAAATTGTACAATATATTAATTTATTTTTAAATATTTTTTTAATTACTCTTCAAAATGTTTATATAAATTATATTATTTTTTAACCAAAAATATTTTTTGCAATATTTTAATAAAAAGTAGTTTATATTCAAGTTTAAAGAATTAAAAATATATCTGAATAAAAAATATAAAAACATTAGTTCTATCAAAACTAATGTTTAAAATATGATTTTTTATTGTATTTTTAATGTTTTTAAAAAATGTTGAATTTTGAACCTAATTTACTTGTCTCTCTTTATATTATATAATGGAGTCAAATTTTCATTATTAGATGAATTATATAAGTTTACAAAATTAAAAAAAATACATAAATATTTATTATTTCAGACTGTTTGATATTAATTATAATTATAAATATTACTGTTTAAGATTTTCAAGCATAGATTTATAATTAAGAGTGACATTGTGTTTCGTAGCATTAATCATTGATTACCTTTGAAATCAAAACTCTGGTTACAAATCATCAGTATGGCATTAGAAGTGTTAAATATCTGTTGTAATAAAAAATCTATAAAATTATAATGCGATTTAAAAATATTAGAATTTTTTATTATTAAATACTAGTATATATTTTTCTTTACACTTTAGCCAAAAGAGAAGGAAAATGTATAATTCTTTTTATATTTAATATCAGATTTAAAACTAAATGATGGTTATAAATAATTTATAATTTTTCTGACTTGAAACTACATAAATCTCTTGTAAAATTTCAAAGTAATCGAATTAAAAATTATACTAATTCTATTTTAATCCAGATTTAATTATAAGATAGGATCCACTTTATTAGTACACATTTATCCTCTTCAAAAACAAATCGTTACACGCCTGAATTTGACTAGAAACGAAATGTCAACGATGGATTCGTAGTGAAAACGATAACTGAGTAGGCGGTTAGGGAACGCCAAGCAACATTATATGCTTACGTTGAATCCTAATCCATCACGACAACTCCATTTAGCGCGACTGTAGAGTTTCGGAGGTCGGGTGACATAGGACAACTACCACTCCTGTGGGACACACCTTCGCTAGACGAAATCCTTTTTCAATAAAAGATTTAAAATTTGCACAGTGTGACAAAACGTACTGAACACGATTTCCATCCCATTATGTCGATATGTCTACGATCTGAACCTTCTTTTTGAGGTAAATTCTTGATTATGGTCATAAACATGGATAACAGATTTTGTCACCAATTGTGGGTTAAGTCGATATATTGTACAGGTAAATGTAGTATATTTTTTATACGGGAAAAATACACAGTCTAATATCAAACTCGATATTTCGATCTTGTTACAGGAAGGTATATGAATAATTTATTTTGTTTATGCGCCACATATAACCTCATTCAAATATTTATATTTGTATACATCTATACACTTTGTACCTACCTATATATATTAACACACGCACACACAAACACGCATATATATGTATATATAAATATATAATATATATATATATATATATATATATATATATATATATATATATATATATATGTATACATACATATATATAATTGTCATATCAGCTTATATCAGCTCATTACTTAGCTAAAGCTTCACTGAATGTTACCATTCACTAGTAATTGATCATACTTACCACAATATATATATATATATAGCGAGTTGCTATGGATTTTGTATTCAGGGTTTACTCCCTTAGGCAGGATGCTTTTATTTCAACTAAAAAGCCTCGCTTGTCCTATATATCCGACCGAGAATCGAATGCAGTTCTCTCACATAATAGATGGTGATTTTAACCACTATATTACCAATCGAATATATATATATATATATATATATATATATATATAATAACATTTGTATTTATAAATGTATGATAAAATTATGGTATTAAATAAATTATAATTTTAATGTAAATATTAAAATAAATATTTAAATTTTATGATATGTTTGTATACATTTTGCAAACAGAACAAGCTAAACCGAAAAATTCAGAATTTGAATTTGTGAAAATTTCAAAACTTCATATGAAATAACAAAATGAGAATTGGTACCATTTCGTGAAGTTGAACGAAATTCTCTGATATATATTTTGTGCAACGGCAAACAATACCGTAAAAACAGTTTATATAATCTAACCACATTAATGTGGTGATGGTGAAAGTCAAAGTTACCCTGCGGTATCGTTTGTACAATAGAGGCTTGGAATAATTCAAGAAACTTTAGTTTCCGTAATATATAGCATCAGTGTGCTAGTTTATGGACCGGGGGTGAAAGCAAGTGCGGGTTAACATGGATGTCGAAAAACGTTAGACGGTAACTGCATCATTCGCGCTGTCTATTTACAGCTCAGACGTGAAATTCAATTTGAATAGCTGATATTCTCAACTTATTTCATTTCTAACATATGATCCAAATATTTTATACATATTTACATACATACATACATTTATATATATATATATATATATATATATATATATATATATATATATATATCATCAAATGAAGAAACTATTACTTTAACTATTACCAACTATTAGAGCAAATAATATATTATATTAAAAGATTATTTTAAATTATATACATTCGAATATATTAAATACAGATATTTTTATTTACACAAAAAAACCTTCTATTCTATGCTATGTTTATATATATATATATATATATATATATATATATATATATATATATGTATGTATGTATGTATGTAAGATGTATATATCTATATATAAAAATTTAGATACCTTTAAAAAATATTTAAGAGGACCTAATGACATTCGATGAAGCTTTTGCTCACCAGTGGGCTGGTATGATTTTTATGATAATCATGATGATGATAATGATTATGTATACATGTATACATATATATATATATATATATCAGTGACTGGGTAGTACAGTGGTTAGCATTCCTCGTTTTCAAGTATGATAATCATGATGATGATAATGATTATGTATACATGTATACATATATACATATATATATATATATATATATATATATATATATATGCTTGTATTCTATTTATTATATTTTTATTAAATACTTTTAAATATCTGGAAAATATAAACGTATCTGGAAATGATATAGTAAAATTTATTAAAACATAAGTATTTCAATGAAACTAATTTCAAATAGTCTCAAAATATGATATGCAGTGATAATTGTTTACTTTTTCTCACAATGGAGAAATAATACTAGTTTAACAATTTCTAAAATATTATTTCTATTAAGTAATTAAAAATTGTGTTTATTGAAATTATAATTTTATCAAATAATGAAATTCTTAAATGTACACACACACACACATGTGCACATATATATATATATATATATATATATATATATATATATATATATATATATAAGGAGATCAAAAAAGACACCTTATCAAAGATGGAGAAATGAAATTGTGAAACAAAGTGGAAGCGAAGGTTGAAATTGATGGAGGATTGGAGGACAAAGTTGAATTGTCTCGAGAAGAAATTCAAAAATAGCGAATAGCATTCAATCAGACTTTCATTCAGCAGTGAAAGATATAGGCTCTGTTGATGGTAGTAGTAATGATGATGATGTGTGTGTTTATGTATATATATATATATATATATATATATATATATATATATAAAAATCATAAAAAAACAGTGCCCTTTAATTATTATATAAAAAAGATTTATTGTCTGATTTTAATAGGGTTTATTTAAAAAAATAACAGTTATCCAGTTGTTGTCTTTATTTTATTTGGAAAATAAAATTAATTAATTCGTTTGGATGCGTAAAAGTTGTAATAAATAAAATAAATTGCTAATATAAAATAAATGATCAATTCATAAAATTAAAGACAAAAATTTATCACGGCCATCCATCCTTATTTATTATATTCCATTTATAATAATATTCATTAAATTAATAGCTACACAAATAAACATTAAAATTCGAAACGAGCTTACGCAATTCATATTAAAACGAGAAAGATATATGCGAATATCAAATTTCACGATAACGGAGATTATTTATGTTTCTTGTCAAAACACTTTAAACATCTTCAAACAAAGATCATCGCGGGACACAAGTGTTTCGAAAGTTGAAATCAGTGCGGAAAAGAAGGGTTTATATTTACATAGATGAAAACCTCGGCGTCGTCAGACACGTCTTTAATTAAGAATGTTCAAGAGTTTCGGCGGAGGGCGTAAAACAAAAGGAGTGGTTTATGGGTGAGGATGTAGCGATTTAGTAAAACAAAACGTCGCTATAAAATATCTCGTTAAAGAACGAAATCTTTTCAACGCAGTACGCGATTTCCATCTTTCGATTGTTGTAACAGCTAACGCAAATTTAACTACGTAACAGACGAGGGTAATGAAACGATGCTATCAAAATTCGAGTCTCGCAGTAATCAGCACTAGAACATGTTAAACATCGCACTGTTATAAGATGCAACTGCTTAATATATTTGAATGTCATTTATATAATTTTAAATGAGAAATCTATAAATGCCAATAAATAATAGTTTGTTGCGATACACAAATCTTCAATATCATTCCTCTTCAATATTAACATTTACAATCACTTAATTGTTTATAAAATATAGTTCATTAATTTAGGAATTTATGAAATGGAAAACTTTCCATTTGTTACACAATATTAATTAAAACAGATCATTAGATAAAATTATCTACACTTTAAATTCAGAAAAAGCATTTATTTCATTAAGCATTTTAATGACATACGTTAAAATTACAATAATAAATAATTTTCCATTCTTATTTTTTGAAAAAGGTCAAAGACCTTCCATTTTCCTTTAATTATATCTTTTATTTTAATTATTATAATAACCAGTATTAAAAAAAATATTATAGTAGTTATTTCAAAAATAAATCATTATTTTCAAAGTTTATATATATATATTTTTACTATAAAATCATCACAATGATAAAATAAAAAAATATTTATTCAAAAATACTTTCTGGATTTGATATTTATTTTAATGTTACTTCAAAAAGATTAATTAAAAGAATTAAACTTTAATAAAAAATAATATGTATTTATTTAAGAAGAACAATTAAAATAAATAAATTACTAACATTAATTTTTATTCAATCCCTAACGTTACAATTAAATTAAATGTATTATAATAGAATTGCTAAAGAATAATTTAAAAATAAAATAGATATTTTATTTTTTAATTAATTATCTTTTATCAAATATTATTTTCTTTCAATGGATAAATTAAAAAAAAATAAAATAGTATGTGAAATTATCATAAATTTTATTTGTTTGAAAAGTTACAAAAACAAATAAAATTATTAGTTAATGAATTATAAAAATAAATGGATTAAATAAGTTGTAAGAAAAAATGAAAATATTTAATAATATAATTGAAGAATAAATAAAATCATTACAATTGAGTGATAATGAAATGGAAATGTTTAAATGATTTGAAATATTCAAAATCGAGAAGCGTAAACTTGAACGTAGAACAATATCAAAGCTCGAAGGAAATGCAGTTCTGATTTAAATCAAAAGTTTAGAAACCGCAAGCCAGGAGGCATAACGAAAATTATCTTTTAAGTAAAATTAGTCTCTTCTGCGGAGCAAAACAGAATCAGAAGAGATAATTGTTGAGTCGAGGCTAGTTCTGAATGCACGTATATGGGGCTTCATAATATCAGATATTTCTGATAAGAAATATATTTATTCATAGTTATTTCCATAATATTCTATAATCCTATTATAGTTGGACAATATCAATTTATCTTGAGTATTATATGAATTTTATAGCATTATTCTATAATAATAACTAGATAATTAGCTGTTGTATATAAAATTACTTATTTATGAATAGATGTATATGATATAATATCATACGATTTTTTCAACTGTAAAAATAAATTATGATTGTTTGTGACAAGTTTTTTTCACAAACCTATATAAAGTTTGATCCGCGGTGACATTTTCATATTTAGAAGATATATTGCAAGAAATAGATGTATGACAGTTGCTTGCAAAAGGTTGAAATATAAGACAAAAACAACGAACGAAAACTCTAATTAAATTCACTGGTTCTCCCTAATTTTTTCTTATTGTTGTTTGCTGTTTTAATAAGTTTTGTCGTTTCCCAAACAGAGTCGCCAGATGTTTACCTTCTCTAGTTATGGAACGAAACTTTAATCAATTATAAGCGAAGTATATTATCAATCTAGAATTACTGCATGCACTTTTATGAGTGTATGTATATATATATATATATATATATATATATATATATATATATATGATATGATGATGATATATATATATATATATATAATGATTCAAAATATTCCACGATATGTACATTAAATTAAATATAATTTTATGTATATATTTTTTCTCTAATTATAATATTTCCATATAATTTAATAAATAATTGTTTTTAAAATGTATTTTCTTCTAAAAATATTTTCACAAAGAACGAAAAACAAACAATAGACAAAACATGAACACTTAATTAGATCATCCTTTCACGTTGTGAAAACGAATGAATTTCTTTGTCTTCTTCGCTATTAAAAAGAACAGCCTAGGTAACTCTTACTCCATAATATGGATGATTGATGTGTAGAAAAGGTTGTTTTTAAGAAAAGCTCGAGTTTTGTGGAAACTTTCGTTTCATAAAAGCCGTGAAACATAACTTTTCACTTGTCCAAGGAAAATGTTACCTTCATTATTTTTTCATTTATTAAATGAAGTATAACGGTTGTTTTTTTCCTTCGAATTACAGTATTAAATAAATCATACATTTTAATGCACTCATTTAATAGAGATTTATAATATCATATCTCAGTTTTATTAATTACTCTTATAACAGTCATTATAGCATCGACGGAAAGATATTTATTACGTTTATTTTGGAAAGTTATATGATCATTGAGAAATCGTTAATCTTCTTTATTGAAGACAAATATTCAACACGAAAGGATTTGTATTAGTTAATAAAATATTGTATGGTATCATCAAACAATACATCACGAAATATTTTAATTTCTATATATATATATATATATATATATATATATATTAATTTAAACAAAAATATATTATTCATATAATTTATATTTTCAATTATTTCATTCATGTCATTTAAAAACATTTTAAATTATTTTGTAAATTGAAAATAAATCAAGTGTGAAAGCATATATATTTCTACATACATGCATATTAAAAGATTTTAAACTTATTACACAAATTGTGTTTACAAACCTGAAAAATCAATTTCATCCTCTTTTATTATATATATATATATATATATATATATATATATATATATATATCTTATACAGATAAATGGTTTTAAATACGTCAACTTTTAATTAAATTCCTTTGTGTTTATATCTAACAGTTATTATAATTTTAATTCATTTGATGTAATTCGTTAAAATGATTTGTACATGGATTAAAATTTCATATTAATTTAATGACTAAATTCATATATGATAAATTTCAAGCAAATAAATACAGTATTAATAATTTCTTTTGTGAGAATATGAGAATTTATTTATAAACGAAATACATGCTCTTTCATATTTTCTTCAATATTCAACTTAAATTACGTTACTTGTACCATGAATGTACATGCTATGAATTGCTAGAAGTATCAATCTTCTTTTTTGTTGTACAAAAAAGATTTATTATATAAGAAATCTTTAATAAATTTACAACACTACAGGTCTATGTAACGAATTTGTGAAAAAGAAAATGTACTACAAAAAGTTGGGTGTAAATTTTTAAAGAAATGCTATAAGAAGAAAATCAATAATAGTAGTTTACAATTTATTAAAAATTAATTACTATTTTTTTAAGTTTATAAATAATTTACTAGTTCAATTTATTTAATTATAAATAAAAAATAATATTTTAATTATTTATGCATAACTATGAATAATAAGTTAAAAATATTCTTTCTTAATAATTATTAATATTCTCTTAAATCTATTTTTTATACTTATGATTATTAATAAAATGTACAACTAATACAAAAAAAATATTTATTAAAAATATATTTTTGTAAAAAAATTATTGCTGTTAATTTTATACAAAAAATTGATTTATATCTGAATATTCAATTTAGATTAAAAAAACAAATACTCATTAAGAAGAAACGAAAAGAATTGAGACTGTTTAATATTCAAAAAGAAATATTCATATATTATTGTCAACATATGGAAAATTTACATCTATATCGTGCCATAAACAATATGCTATTTTACTATGACATTAAAGGGCCACATGTTGCGATAATAGCCTAACAAAAACTAAACTGAGAAGTTTCTCCTTGTTCATTATTCTCAAGTGTCTTATAAACTTTGGACTATAATTAATTTCAGTTTACATGAAATTACTCTTCAGGTAACAATTTCTAAAATGTCCAATAAAATATCAATGTGTGAATATATCTAATACTATTTTAAAAAAAATATTCATAGAGAAAATTTTTACATAACTGGTAAAGAATATATACTATAAAACAATAAATGACTATTTGAGAAAAAATGGTTTATGTAAATATTTATAACACAAAATAAATATCCAACAAAGATAACATGTAATAATATTACAAGTATTATGAAAATTTGTAGGAACTTTTTTGCAGCTGTGCACCAACATGCGACTATCGAATACTCTCTAAATGCATGAAGTTTATGTTTTGCATGTTGACGTTATATCGTATCACATCAGAGGAAATGCTCTGATAAAACTTTATCTTTGCTGTATTCTACGCCATTTACTCGTGAACGACAGCACAATACGAGATTCGGCAATGCGGATTTTCGTACTAACTCAGTCATCTTTATTTGACACTAGTTGGAAAGAACTGAAATTTACAACTGCTAAAAGTTTTCGACAAAGAAACGGTTCTGTTGTATTAATATTTTTTTATATTTAGAAAAATGCAAGTAAAATATTTTTTTTCGGAAGTAAACAAATTTTTCAATCTTTTTTATAAAACTTTGTTTTGTTTTGATTTAAAGTAACATCAACAATTTTTTACATTAAATTATAAGATATTCATATTTTACATTTTGTATGTACTTTAATTCGTGCCCAGTTTTATGTATTATTTTAATAAATAAAAAAGAAACGAAATACGCATTACTTTATGACATTAAATATTGAATTATTATATAATTTTTTTAATTAATTTTTTTCTTATGTTTATGAATCATATCTCTGATTTTTTTATAAAAACAATAATTATTTTATAAAATTAGATATTTTTTAATTTTTTAAAAAAAATAAAATACTTATATACTTTATTTGTAGTTTTGGAACTGTGACTGATTCACTTTACACAAATGAATTTTAACTCCAACACTACAATAATTTAAACTATTCAATAATCACTTATTATTTATAATTATATAATCTATAATTATATCGACTGATGCATTTCGATGGCGACGTCGACATCGTCAGAGCCTTTCTGTTTTAAATTATTGTGGTGTTGGGGTTAAAATTCATTTGTGTAAACTTATATACTTTATTACAATAAAAATCAGCATATTTCAAATTTTGTAAATTAATCAAAATTATTTACATATGTAAAACAGAAAAGTTGTAATAACAATCATTACAAATGAATTATGAATATTATAAATAAATATAATTCTAATAAAATATTTTTTTAATTTACAACAAAAAATTGAATTTGTTTATATTAGAAATGATAATCTATTTTATGAAAAAACAATGTCTTTAAAAAACATTAAATACATTGAATCATATATATATATATATATATATATATATGTATGTATGTATGTATGAACGCACCGGTAGTGTAATGGCTAGCATGCGGAAGAAATGCGTTCGATCTTTACTAAGAAATATAGGGCAGGCTGGGTTCTTTAACCTTAGTAAAGGAAACCTGCATGAGGAAATAAACCCTTATTAAAAAAATTATCATCAACCAGCCTCGTCAGCGTAATAAGTATGATCAAGTACCAGTAAATGGAACATTAATTCAGACTTTTATCCAGCAGTAGATTGATATAAGTTGATAATATATATATATATATATATATATATATATATATATATTGAATTATACAAAATATTTATAAAAATTCGATAAGAAAATCGTTGTATTAAAGTTTATTTCAATTTTATATTATACACAAAAAATAAATTCAATGCGACTAAAAAATCCATCTCAGAGTATTATAAAATATATTCAAAAATAAATATTTTATTTACAATATATAAATTCATACGTATATCGAAAACTTGTAAATGTATGGTATCATGTAAATAAATCTCGTTTGTAGTAAAGAGAAAAAATAAATAAAACGAAAGACGAGTCAGTGTCATCAAGCTGTTTAAATGACATCGCAAAGTATATTTCGATTCAACAAACAAGTTTATTACAGTGCTGGAAGTATATTTTGATAGGGTCGACTGACATTGCATTGTACTTACAAAATTTATCGTTCGGAAATAATTATTCTTACAAGGTACTGTTTTATCTATTTTGAGCAAATCATAAAAAATGTTTTATATATCGAAGATAATTAGAAGTCAGTATGAAATAATTTATATTGGGGAATGGTTAATGGTGGGCGACGTTTTACGAGATCTAATTTAAGGAGTTCAAATTAAACAGAAAGTGGTTCGTTCTATTTAACTTTACTTCACAAAATGAATATACATAATATACATATATATATATATATATATATATATAGGGAGAGAAAGAGAGAGAGAGAGAGAGAGAGAGAGTTATTTAAAACTACAAGTTCCGTATTAAAGCATTTTGAAATTTGTTATAGAAAATTTCACTACAAAAAAGTGAATTAAAAGTTTAGATTAGTTTTCTTAAAAAATAATTTCTTTTTCGATATTTTATTCTAAACAATATCTCTCTATTATAGTTTAAATATGTTATTTAGCAAATTTGTTTAACAAGATATTTTATATATATATATATATATATATATATATATATATATATATGTGTGTGTGTGTGTATGTATATATGTTAATTTCTATACAATATTATATACCTACTTAACAATAAAATAAATACATGTTAAAATTAATATTGAGATAAAAAATGAATCAGAAATCTATTACCTTTAACTAAATTTTATTTAGAGAAACTTACACATTTTGGTTATAGGTTATAGTCATTTATTAAATATAATGCACATTAAAGTTGTTCAAAAAAGTTGAAAGATAATGCATCTTGAGTTTCTGAACAATAAGAAGATCATAAACATTGTAAAGTTTAGATTTATATGCTTTTCATACAATGTTACAAATAACTAAAAGACTAATGCTTATATATTAGTAAATATATATATGTATATATATATATATATATATATATATATATATATATATATATATATATATATATATATATATATATAAACAACGAATATCTGAGTTAAAGATAAAAGAAAATGCATCGGACTTGATTTGAAGAGAAAGGATTGGATCAGTCGAAATGGAAAGTTGTGAGAGACTTTCATCCAGCAGTTGTTAAAAAGAAGCTGATGATGATGACAATGGTGTATGTAGTATATTTACATATATATATATATATATATATACATATATATATATATATATATATATATATATATATATAATATATATATATATATATATATACAAATTTTATTAAAACATTTCAATTATTCTAACATTACTTATACGATTTAAATTAAATAAAATAATCTGTACTGAAAAATTAATCACTTAGTAGTAAACATATTAATAAAATTAATCAGTTAACAAATATTACTTAACGATATTCTTTTTTTTAATTAAAAATACATAAAAATAATTTAAATATTTAGTTACTAATTAAAATATATTGTGAATTTTAAAACCTTGAAGAAAATTTTTATATTCACTCATATATAATTTTTCGATTGTTAATAGATTACTTATTTAATTGTAATTATTTATTACTAATAATTATTTTGTAATCAGCTATATACATTATTACTAATTATTTAAAAAATTAATATAGAACACATTTATTTACAAAAAATACAAATAAAAAAAAATATATACAAAACTATAACAAGTACAAAAATTTGTATTACCTTTTTCACATTTGTAAATTTATCTTATCAATTTAGGTTGTATATTTTTTATAATTTATGTTTTATTTGCCTATATTTTTTTATATATTGGATAAAATATAAAATTGTTTATAATAATAAATGCTTAATGTAAAAAAAGTATTTTTTAAGATATTAAAATAGAATTAAATCCGTATTTTAAAATATTAATAAAATCTTTATTTTTAAAATTCTAATATATATATTTAAAAAGACAGATAATTATTCAAAAAATAATTAATTACAGTTGAGTACTGAAATGTTTCCTTCTTCAAAGCAGCTATACTTATATTATTCTCTTGGATATGCTCTTTTCCTCGAGATTAAGAATTGCATGTATATTTTACGAAGGGAAGTTTTTCTTTCTTCCTTTATCAAAATAAATTACAGTTAATGAAATTAAAACAGTGCACATTGAATGACGACAAAATCTCCGCCACTTAGCTAATTGCTTAGTGTCATCTTGTAGGATCAGAATAAAATATTTTATCGGAATTATTCGGGCTCTTAGTTACAATCATGATTAGAAAACTAAAATAATAGAAAATGAAAATAACGTTTTTTTTTTTCAATAAAATATGTAAGTTCTTACACGTATCTTAAAATGTTTATATCAAATTATTTACTTTCGAAACTCATTAAAGATTTAAAACGCTGAATCTTGAAAAATAAACAAGAGTAGATTATATATCACATATACACGAAATAAATATTTTGTTGCTTTGAATTAATATTTTAGTTTGTTGAAGAAAAAAGGAAAATAGAGCGAAACATTGATGTAAATTATTCACTTGTTCTCTTGCTACTCAGTGCGACGAAATATGTACAACCCGTGCTTGGAAAATCTTAAGAACACGCATTTTGTCCACAAAATATTTTTTATATACATAAGGTTAACGTAAAAATAAACACAAAGTATTGGTTATATAAAATATACAGTTATTGTTTTTATAATCGAGAAGTAATTAAATAAATCACATTTTTAATTGTCGGCTGATGACTAATTCAAAAAGGAAAATCTCCTTTATGCAAATTTCCTTTTTGCATACAATGAACAGGAAACAGCTTGTAAATTACTAATTGTTTCAAACAACTAAAGTAATATTTCACTAACCTATCATATTGTAAGTAAAGAGTTCTATTTAAGCACATAATCGTCACTGTAATTGTGTTCCGGGTCATAATTAAACATTAAATTATAAGCTTACATGATGCTACTGCGGTAGAATACCCGCATTCATTCAATTCCGGGGTTTTCATTAATTCCACGCATCTGTAATGACCAGTAATTCCCACTTAGTTGTCGACCTGACTGTGTTAGGAAACTGTTGACATTATTATACGAATTTATGATGAGTGACACGAGAGCCAAAGTTCACATGTACTCCTCATCACAAATGTTTATTTGATGATTTAATTGTGTGTACAGAATAATGTCATGGGTGTGATATCTCAGTTTAAAATACGTGAAAATTGTATCTTGAAAGTTAATTCAGTTTTACACTAATTGTAGCGAATTTATTTTCTATATATATTTTGATTTTAAATGTACAAGTTTTAATTAAAATATATATTTTATTTATGCTAATCTTAATTTATATAAAACTTTTATTAGATTATTATTAAACCAATATCAATTTTTGTAATTATGAATTTAACTTCTTGTATACCATTTGAAATTCATTTTTCATTTTATTATATATATATATATATATATATATATATATATAAATATATATATATATTAGGTAAATAGAAAAATTATGCTCGCTTAGCGCATAATTATTCTAAACACTTAGAAAAGATTTATAACTCATTTTTTTTTAAAGTTTTATATAATCATTGGTGTCTTTTAATAGGCATTTAAATAGTGAAAAAAGGTGCTTGTCAATAAAATTCATTTACGACACAATACACTTTGTGAATATCAACAAGGAAATAATACTACAGAAGCATATAGAAATTTGTTAAAAGTTTTTGAAAAAACATAATATCTAAAAGAACAAGTACAAGAAATTTAAGTATGAAAACTTTAAACATAAAGACGAACCACACTTTTGAAGACTTTCTGTGATCAAAGATGATATTCTTTACAACATTTTGAAAGAAAATCAATTTTACAAGTATACAAGTATACAAGATAAGTACTATATGAATTGACTGCTAGAAACAGGTAGAGTCATATAATCGTTTGCTCGTCTATACTTTCATGTAATAAAAATTTACTACTTTTGGAACATTTTAAAAATAAAAATAAAAAATGGATACATATGAACATGTAATAAAGAAAACAATTAATAGTGAAATATAAAAGAGCCAATTTATTATGCATTTCTGAAGCTAAAAAAACAATTAATTCTGAAAAATATTGTCTACAGTTAGACAATTTAAACAATGAATTTAAAAAAAGCATTCGTATCATGTTAATAGCAAGAAAATTATCTTGTAGTATGAAAACTCAAATTCAAATATTTTTTTAATAGCCTAGAAAAATTATTAGAACTTGGTTGAATGGTTCTAAGTCATCCATAAAATTTTCTATATATAGTATTTTCTAGTTACAGTTTATTTTGGCTCTACAAAAATTTTAAAACGGAAAGAAAAATTAATGAAGATGGAGATGTGAAAAATACACTGAATAAATTTTTAATTTCTAAAGACGGATCATTTTATTGAAGAGAAATTCAAAATCTTTTATTAAAATGTAAAAAAGATGTTAATATTAGTGAAAAATTACATTGTTAATTAAATATTAAAAATCAATACAAATATTTATTATTAGTATTTGCTTGAAAAACAAACAAAACTTTTCAATAGACCTCATATAGTATTGAATAAGCAAAACGTTTGCTTTATTATAGAAAAGTTTTTTTTAGAATAGCTATAGTATATCCCGGATCTCAACCCTATAAAAAGCATCTGGTCATGCATGAAATTCAAAGAAACAATCATCGAATTTCTATTGATTCAAAAGAACTGATATAAGAATCGAGTGACAAATACCATCAAGATAATGAAAGAAAGGAGTTTATCTGATCGAAATATAAGGCGATAATCAAGATGAGAAATATTATAGTATATAAATATTATATTTTATTTATGGAAGTTATTAAGTATTATTCAACATTTTCATACAACTCAATATTTATATGTTTAATTGTTATATCTATTTATTGATAAAAACAAGTGGTGATAATAGATAGATATATAAAAGAGGAACATTATGAAAAAATGTGCAAATAAATTGAGAAAGTAATTAATTCCAAAATATAGTAGATATTATTTGTTTAATAAATAAATTCATTTTCAGAAGTAATTTCAGTGATATTGAATCTAAAATTTATTTTACATTATTTTTTTATTTTATTTTGGTAAATTAGGCAGTTTACAAAACATAAAAATTGAGTTTAAATATTTTTTTATATTTAATAAAATATCTTTTATTAAAAAATTGATTACTTTTACTATTACACTGAAAATAAAAACACGAAAGTAATAGAAAAAATCTTAGATATATATTGAGGTCAGAAATCAGTGTTAATAAACTGAATTATTTAAAGTAATAAAATACAGCTGTCGATATTTTCTCCAATAAGGGGAATTTCACAAAAACCGGAGTAAGTAAAAATTAGAGGATGGAATATCTGGAAAATACGAAGGGTGAAATAGTACATCACAACTAAACTTAAATATTTTTTTCTCCAATAAAGAAAAAAATATAAAACCTAGTATTTTTTTAATGAAATATTACATTTTTTCTATTATTAATTTTGGATATTTTTTTATCGATTACTTCCTTTATTTCATTCAATTTTAAGCAATTATTATTTAAATTTATCGATTGGGTATTTGAGAATAACTCTTAATATAAAATTATTTGCCAATTCAACCAATATATTTTTATTCAGATGGAAATAATTAGCAATGATTTATTTCGTTTCTTCCGAAATATTTTTCACTCCATATTGTTAAAGATAATTCATTTTAAATACTAATTACTAGTCGTTTCAAAACTGATTTGTTTTAAATGGATTTATATAACAAATTGAGAATGGAAATACAGTTCATTAATCTTTTGTATTAAATTGTGATTTTTTAACCAAGATATACTAAGTTAATGAAAATATCTATCAATATTTTTTTAAATATCGTGAAGTACAGGTTATAATTAATCACAGTTTCGATTTAGTCATTATCAGGAGGAAATTTCACACAAAATTTCTTGACTGTTAAAATTGATATCACAAATTATAACATATTAAATTATAAGCGTACTAATACATTTTATTTTTACACATTAAATTTTTTTCTACATTTTTTACCTTTGACCCAAATTAACTAATATTATTTTTTTCAAAAAAATATATTGAATTATAACTCTTACAAATATTGTTTTGGAACTTTCATAAATTTAGACAAAATATTTTGATATAATTGATGGAAAATTAGCAACAACTTTATAAATATATTTATCTATTGAAATATATAAATATTTAGTATTTTATAATAAAAATTCGTTCATAACTGAAATAAAATAATATACGTAAATACATCTCTCTTACTACTTGCCTGTTTATAATATTCTAAAATTATTGATTAATTTTTATCATTGAATTTAAAACAATGACATAACAAATTAGCTACAAATCAACAAACTAAAAACAGATAGACAAGCTACATAATATAAAACAATTGTACATTGTTTAACGTGATAAATTTTTCAATGAATTTTAGTTAGCAATTCACGTATGGGGTAAAAAGAGGGATATATTGACAGGTATAGAGCTGTACAGCATGTCAGTCAATAAGCTCGTATACGTTTATTTGATACGAATTAATCGAAAACAAATAACACAAAATATCGAACAGCATTGTTAAATTATCTCACCGTACAGAGTTTCAATTTTCATAAAACTTTTCTTTGAATTTTAATCATTTGATTAAATAATACTTTAATTAAATTTTATATTAAATTACAAAGTTTATATCAATGAACAAAAATATGAGATATAGCTTCATACTTTGTTTCATTATTATGTTGATTCGTATGTAAATAATCAACAGAGTTTACATTTCATTTTATAAATAAATATCTAATTTATAATGACATCCATATTTATTTTTGATTAAAATAAAAAAAAATAGTGTCTTCTATTAATGATATTTAAAAATATTTTATTATTATTATTTAAAAAATAAAATTACTATAATGGACTTAATAAATATTTGATTTAAATTATTTGAAATACTTTTTTAAATATATTTTTATTAAATAATTATTAGTAATATATATATATATATATATATATATATATATATATATATATACGAGGGTTGTTTAATAAGTATGGTAATTTTATTTATTGTTTAATTTATTTAATTAAATTTTTCAATCTAGTTTTTCTTACGTTTTTACCATACTTATCAAACGACCCTCGTATATATATGTATATATATATATATATATATATATATATATATATATGTGTGTGTGTGTGTATGTGAATGTATGTATACAGTATATAAATACTTGAAAATATATAATAAATATCATTTTTTATTAAAATATTATACTATTTTCATTTATCCTTGTAGGTCCTATGCATTGAATACAAATTAATATATCGTTTCCAGAAATTTATAAATTCAGAACATATAGTGTGAGATTCATTTTTAGTTGCGACGTGTTTAAAATATATTTTATATAAATGATTTTTTCAATAATGAAAAAAAAAATTAAAACATGTTTTAAATAAATAAGAAGAAAAATATATAAAAAAAACTGAATATAAAATTTTTATGCAATTCGTTAATATGTAAAATTTTTTATAATTTCAAACGCTTTTTTCACGACAAACAATCCGTACGTATCTGCAATGACGTTCACTCATTTGTAAAATCTCTACGTCAAACAAGTAAGAAACAATAAAAGTTGATTAGAAGTTTTTAATAATGTCAATATTTACTCGAAAATTGAAGTAAAAAGTTAACACGAGACGGAACTCAAGTTGAGTTCGGATTGGTATGAGAGGCATGGCAAATATTAATATAGAGATGATGTATGTTGAAAACTTAAAGCTTAGAGTTGTAAACTTTATAACTACTAATACGATTGGGGTAACACATGGAAATAACTTCTATTGTAAGTAGTATTTAATTTCGTTATATGTTTTGATACATTGAGGGAGTTCTTCATGGAACGCTTGACATATTTAATGAAAATTTAATACACTTCCATATCAATTAATTTAAAATTGATGTCAAAATAAACATAACAAATTAATATATTACAAGTACGTATGTAAGATCATAAATCGTAATAATACATATATATATATATATATATATATATATATATATATATATATATATATAAATTTAATAATTAATCTAAGTCTAATATAATATTATGTTTGTAAATTTAAACATCACTTAATATGTATTAACTTAAATATTTTAATTAATAACTTAATTAATTTACTTAAGTATATTATTATAAATACATAACGGAATTATAATGGTCAAAATAATTTATGATAACATTTTCTCTTTTGATTATTTATATGCATTTCAATAGCAATATTTTTTTTTTTGGTACATATATGAAAAGTATTTTTTATTCGTCATTATCTACATCTTTAAGTATTTTCTTTTAATTTATTTAATTTTTTTATCTAGTTAAAATGTTACAATTTTTATTGTTTCTTATTAGAAACACACAATAAGCAATTTTTAAAAGACGATAAAAAAATTTTCTATAAAAAATTTCCTGTGTCATTTACAAAATTGAATTATATATATATATATATATATATATATATATATATATATATATATATATATATGTTTATATTTAAATAAAATTTTCATTTAAAAGTACAATTAAATAAATTTTTAATTTTTTCTTAATATATTTTTTGAACTAAAAATATTTATGATTTAAAAATAATAGAATTACAACTTTATAAAGTATGAAATATACATATTATTTCACTTTAAAAAAGATATATATAGAGTGGCTCAAATGACACTGAAAGGTTTAGACATACATTTACTTTTTACTATCATTTATTATCATTCAGTCTTATTTGATCTATCTTGTAATTATGTTATGTCTATTATAAAAGAGATTTTTTTTAACTTTTATTAACAATGTTTTTTTTTAATTTTTTATAGAGTTTATAGCCTATATGAAACTGCATTATTTTTTAAAATTTTTTACTAAGTAAAATAATTCCTTTTTGTTGTATTTTTCGTTTAATTTCAAAACAGTAAAAGAAATAATGTAGATGTAAATAGATTAACTTATAACAAACACATATAAAAGTATTTTTATGCAAATATTTATTACAAATATATTTTTAATCCAGTTATGTAATTTGTTGACGAAAATTAAATAGGATTTTTATCTAAACTACAATACAATTCATATGAACTTTTTCAAGTTTTAATAAATATTGATTTTTATAAAAAAAAATTAAAATCACAAATGGTTATTTTTTACAAAACCAGTAAATGAATTTTTTTTGTGAATA
This sequence comes from Neoneuromus ignobilis, assembly GCA_029203775.1. NCBI lineage: Eukaryota > Metazoa > Arthropoda > Insecta > Megaloptera > Corydalidae > Neoneuromus > Neoneuromus ignobilis. Next base: position 13,950,954 of record CP092090.1, read on the forward strand.
AAAATTTATTAATTAATTAATATATAAAATGCATAACAATTTCCTTTTACTATATTGTATATATATTTTTTTAATTTCACAAATATAATAAAAATTAAATTTTATAAATTTTATTTTGATTCAAAATATCAAGAAATAAATATCAATTTATATATATATATTTAAAAATATATATATATATATATATATATATATATATATATATACACTCTAGAGATACATAAATCATTTTATATTTACCTTCATCAAAAGTAACACAGACATTTAGATAAACATAAAAATATGTTTCATATATGTAAGCTGACACTTTGTATGTGGTTTCATAGAAATTAAAAAACTGTATTTATCATAAAAAGTATATTATCGGTTTTTAACGAGCTTGGAGAATGCTTTAAAGGACAGTGAGCCCCGAGATCCTAGTATATCAAATTTTTTTAAGAACACAAGTCATACTAAATGATTCATTTACCATTCGTTTTAACTAAATCTCTTTTTAAAAAAAGAAGTTTCTTTTTAATTATTAAATAAATTAATTAAAAATATATCTGAGAGAAAAATTATTTCAGTATTTTTTTATTACTTTGTGAATAATTTATTGATATAATTTTAATATTATAATATTTTTTATTGAAATAATTTGAATTTCAATTTTTCATATATATTTATTTTCACAATTTTTTCAATATTCCGATAAAAAGAGTACGAGTAGTTTGTAATTTATTTTTAATTATATAATAAATAATTGGTAATTATAAGTGTTTGATATATAAATACCTGTTAAACGAAGGAGAAATATAAATAATTAATATACATTTATATAAATGGTTAACATTAACGGATGAATGGAAACTAAATTACACATTATTAAATACAATTATATAAGTAATAACTATATATATATATATATATATAAGGAATAAAATTCAAAGTATAGCAATTAACTAATCCGCAACGTGACTGTAATGGTTTCTTTAATTCATTCTCATTGTCCTTTGATTAAAATTCACAATGTGAACAACAAAATCACGATTCTTTCAACAATTATATATAAAGAACAGCATATCTTAAACCGGATTCATTTATTAAACAATGTAAGTCTGTTCTTATCAGTTTCCGATTACAAAGATTTCTTCCGCTTTTCATTATATTCGCTGATTAAAATTCATTAAACTGAGAATGCTGGTCTTTTTCCTCTTAATAAATTACTGTTGTGCATCTAATATTTATTTTTTTATTCCAGGCATTTTCTTTTGAAATTTGAATATTCAATTACTTTCAGTATTGTTTCACTAAAATAATATACCATTCCTGATTAATGAATAAAAGTCTTGTAATAAATCTTAAGTTTTATATAAAACAATGTTTATATTGTGAAAAAAATAAAAATCGTTTTGAAGGGTTTTTTTTAAATTCTCTAGTTTATTAGAAATATTCAATAATGTAGCAAATGTGTTTGAAAAGTTTATAAACAAATTATGTTATATATTTTATTGAAATATTGTTGATGTAACTAATTACTTCTTTGATATTGTAATATACAAAGGTCGTTTTATAAGTATGGTAAATTTATTTATTGTTTAATTCAATTAAATTTTTCAATTTAGTTTTTCTTACTGTTTTACCATACTTATCAAAAGACCCTCGTATATATATATATATAATAGAAAGAAAAGAAAAGAACCAATGGACAAGGAAAAATATTGACTAGAAACTGAGATATATAAAACATCCGGGAAAATACCTATGGATAGATGATATAGAGACATAATAAAAAATCATCAGAATGAACTAAAAGACAATGTTATTGGATCGGTTAAATTGGAAAAAACCTTCAACTAGCGCTTAATAGAAAGTCTAATAATGATCATATATGATTATGATATATATTAGGTCTTTTTTTACATTTTTTAATGAAAATATTTAATTAATTGTCAATTTTGTATTTTTTACAGGTCTTTTATTTATATGAAAAAAGAAATTGAAAATGTTCAACTAAATATTTTATACAATAAAAGACACGTTTAACAAATCAAAATTATGATTTGTTTAAATAGTTCAAAAGTTAAAGCTTAATTTCTTTTTATACATTTTAATGTATTTTATACAAATCAAAATTAAATTTATTATTTTGTTATTGTATTGTCTCATATTGAGCCAATCTGTATTGGATAAATTGTATCAAATTACAAAAATAGATATTGTATTATAATTTGAAAACAAAATATTAATATCTTACACTACAGTATATACATAACATACAATGAATCGAACAGAAAAAAGTAAAGATAAATGATAAAAACTTTTTAACTATTGCGGCAAGTTTTGAGGTCAGTCGCACAAGGCCTGTCAGTCGCAGTTGATATAAGCAAGCTATTGCCTACAACTTACAGCTTTTTATTTCTTGCTGCGGTTTTTATACAAACGCTAACACTTTTTTGGTATAAGAAAAAGACAGGAAGTACGAATGAAAGTTTTTATACGAGACAAGGAAAAAATCAGTTAACGTTTGTAGATTATGGTAGAAATTTCAGTTTGTAAATTTCGCTTATTAGATTTTCATTTCTACACATAAAATACATTCACTTAATATATATTTTAGTATTTTTATATCGAACTTTGTGATGTTCGATATTTAAGATTAATTATTTTTATTTGTATAAGTATTTTAATTATATATATAATCATATGAATTTACATCAACCCACTGCTAGCTGCAAGCTTCATTTAATATTTTTCTTCAATGAAGTTGGTACTTCATTATACTCACTATGTCGACTAAATGGGTTAATGAGTGTATATATATATATATATATATAATTAAAATGAAAAGTATCTATACATGAATAAAAACCTCGCCCTTAAAGGCATAATTAGATTCAAAGTTACGTTTCTTTCAGTATACCCTCTTTAAATTAAAGCATAGTCATTTTTAGCGACAAAACCTAGATACACCAAGTATTCTCATAAATCTCTTCCTGCACGAGAGATGCATGGTAAATGATTTAAATAAACATACTAAACTTGAAAAATGTCTCTATTTGACGGTGACTTATGAGCAGTCTCCAGTGAGTGAGATTGGTCCATAGTACTTCTTTCAAAATGTCTCTAAAGCTATTAAATTTATATAGTCTAATTAATATAATCCGTATACTCTCTTGCACATTTTAAACCATTGTCACGTTTCGGTTACATTATGTGAAGTCACATATTTTCACTATTTTCAAAGGATTTTATTCATGTCATATATTTGTAATGTTTATTTAATTTTACTGCTGTTTAAGTTAATTTTTTTTCTTATGTATGCTTTTCATTTTTTAAAAGATAAAATATAAAATATGAATAAAAAGAATAATTTCATATATTAATATATGAAATTCAATTTTTAACATTTTAAAATTAATTTTTCAATTATCATTCATTTTTATATTATTTATAGTATTGATAAGAAGTAATTTAAATATTTAAAAATATCATTTTTAAATTTTCAATATATTTTTGTGATAACAAAATATTTTATATTCTCCTATAACAATAAACATAACTATTGATTTAGATAAAATATACAGGCTTTCCATATTTTTAAATTTACTTTCAACGAATTCACATTTTCTGATTAGAGCATTTTAAAATATTTAGATTTGTAAGTTTTTATTTTATTTAAAATGCTTATTTATCTGGATTTATAACACATATTTATTATTAAATTTAACCATCGAAATTTACATCAGCTTATAGATAAAGAAAGTGAACAATAAATAATTGTTAAACACTTTTTTAATATACATTAGTATTGGGAAAATGGTTTGTTTGCATGAAAGTGAATTCATCTCAATTTCAAAACAATTATATTTGAAATAAAAAATCCGAATAATTAAAGAATATGAAAAGAATGACTGAAATGAAAAAAAATGGATATAAACTCAAAATCAAATAACTCTATTTATATTTCATTCTTATGTTTTATTCATTTATGAGATTTATTACAATCATGAGAATACTGTTTTTTTGCATGGAAATTGGTTTCACAAACTCTGTTAAATTGTGTAATTACATTTTATGTTTTTATTTAAACCTCAAGATTCTCTTTCATTCGTAATAATTGTCCGCTTTGATTTTTTCTGTGAATTTAAGAAGCTGATTTTTTAATTTATATTCAGGTCAATGTACATTTAAAACATAAATTTTATTTTTTAAAAGAAATGAAAAACATGAATCAATATTTCTCAATGAATTTATGAATGAATGAATCAATGAGTCTCTAAAATCAATGAATCTCTAATGAATCAATATTCTTGATATTTTTAGCTACTTATAAAAATATCAAACAATGAAAATATTCTTATTTGAATACAACTAAATATTATTAATATTATGAAAAGCAAAAAAAATACATTTAATAAGTTATTATAGCTTGATTTACTTGTAAAATAGAATCTATAAAAATATTATGAGCATTGTTATTTAAAGAAATCATTACTTTTAAAATTTTTAAAATAATCTTTAATTCGAATTCATTAAAAAAATTGAAAAAATAATGATGTCAAAAAACTCAATGTTATTGAAAATAATTTGTTTAATAAATTCAATTTAAATATAGCAAGTAAATAATTAAATTGATTTAAATGCACTTTACTTTTTAAATTATATTAACTATAAATTATATACTTCAATAAAAATTAGTAATGAATATATTGATTTAATTTACTTTTCGAGAAGAATTAACAATATTACAATATCTCTCTAGTTTTTAATGTTCAATTTTATGCAGTATATTGAATTAGAGAATTAAGGGTTTTTAGTATTATAATATATTTCATTGTAAAATAATATCTAAAAATAATTTATATTATTTAATTTAATTTTTAATATAGGACTAAATAAAAGCATAAATAATTATATATATATATATATAATATGTGTGTGTGTGTGTGTGTGTGTATGTGTATTCCTAATTAATATAAAAAATACCTAATATCAGAATTAAGAAAATATAAAAATATAATTAATATATTTTAATATAAAAATCACAATTGCCTCAATATTTTTATAAATAAAAATATTCCGTTCAATCGAGTTGAAAAAAAAATATTGTTTTTCCATAAAATATTTTCATAACGCGTGTTTTAATCTTATTAAATTTGAATATAAAGACGAAATAAAAAAAATATCTAGAGCTTTTATAAAAATATGTCACAAACCAAAATACAATAGTATTCAACATGATTTCTCCTGACAAAGAAACCGTAAGTTACGAGAATACATTTTGTAGGCAATCTGTATCGTCGGAGTCACTTTCCCACGAAACAGCACAAAAAAGAACTAAAGCGCGATGCGCAAGTCGACGCTTTGGCTTGACACACTCGTCACTGTCACCGCCTCTCGCTAAGTGATGTACGAAAAAGCTGCCATGTAGTGCCCCGAGTCACATCCATACACGTATATACATACATGCGTGAGTTACACGCATATCCCACAAGAATTCGCACTCACGTCTATATACATTTATATTGATACAGACCAGAAAAAATATATAAAAATGTATGGTATTCATAGGCAGACGTAACCGAGTTTTAAATTGTAAGTTTGATTGATTGTTTCAGCTTCGTGTCGTGTTCGTTTGGAAAATACACATACATACATACTTATTTATATATATATATATATATATATATATATATATATATATATATATTAGAAAAAGGAAATAGAAACGAGACACAAATAATAAGAAAAGAATACTTCCTTGAAACGAACATATAACTCCTTTCTGTGTACAATTACCATTTATATCTGAGAAATAATCCCTAAATTGTTAAAAAATATACAATCTTTAGTTTATATATATATATATATATATATATATATATATTTGTACACAGTATTGTGTAAAATCTTTGATCCATCGTTATCAGTATATTTTTAAAAAAATATTTTTAACAATTAACTTATGAAACGAAATATAAATTAAAAACAAGAAACTAAATGAAAATTATTATTTTGTGTGTTATTCTCTAGCGTTTATATCGAAAGTACTTTCTTTTATTAAAGTATGATATATCATAAAGTTGTCTTGTAAAACTAATTAACTAATTAAGGTATTCTTCCATTCTCTTTCTATTGTCCCCAACAACTTATTTGAATTTTTGGAATTTTTTTGCCTCGCCTTATCCAAATAATCCCAAAAATGTTTAATACTACTCAAATTTATATAGATATTCAAGAAAAAATAGGAAATTAAAATAAGCCAATTGAAAAAAAATTTTAACATAGAATATAGAGAAATTAGCAAATAGTAGAAAAAAGCAAGTTGATCTATTGAAATAAGTTGATCTATAAAAATATTCAAAGACAATTAAACTAAAAGTTGGCGATGTACAATAATAAGAAAATACAATAATAATAATAAGAAAAATAATAAAATATAAATGAACTTCGAAAACGTTTATGTGTATAATATATTATTTTTTTTTTAAAAAAAAACATAATAATACTTTTTAACAATATCCTTAATTCACAGATTCTGGTGTAATTTTTTGAATCATATTCCAATATACATTTTACAATATAATCAAGGTAATACAGCTGTAAAATTGGTCGTATATAGTAAAAACTGTAATCCTAAGAATTATGTAAAGATTTTATTTCATAGAAACGAAAAAAATAATAGAAATTAATAACGCAAAAAGAATGAGTTACAGAATATTAAAATATACAACAGATATTAAAATGTGCAATAAATTTATGAAAAAAAGTTTAACGTAAATCTCCAAAATAAATCAAAAAAAGTTTTATGTATAGAATTTTTAAATAATTAAAGTTATATATATATATATATATATATATATATATATATATATATATATATACATTGAATTTGAATATTTATTTCTAATAATCCATTTAAAAAATAATATTTAACTTAAATATACGAAAATTCTTAATATAGAAGAATACATAATTTATTCATTATATCCAAAAAAAAATTATGTATCCAATAATAATTTATAATTTAAAATAACTCATTATTGAATCTCTTTATAAATTTTATATTACTGGGGAGAGTGATTAAAATGAATTTTCCATGATACAGAAATAATAATAACATAATAATGTATATAAAATCATTTTACAAAACATATAATAATATTATTAAAAATAAAGTAATATTAATAATATAAAACTTAATAAAATATTAAGAAAAAATCAAAATAGTTTTTATAAATGAATAAAATTTCTGTAATGTAATTTCTATTAAATATTTTTTTTATTAAAGTTATTAGTTGCAAGAATTAAAAATATTTTTTATAAAATTAGAAAATAAATTAAACAGTATGAAATATGTTACACTTTTTAATGATTTTTATATTTTATTGAGACTCTTAAACTGTGTTAAATATAAAATGTTTATTTAACTGAAACTACCTTATGTTTTATGTTTTTTTTATAATAATTATTGAATATTAATATTGAAATCATTAGTATTATATGTATGTAAGAAAATAAATCAAAAATTAAATTACTACAAATTTATTAGTTAGTTATATGTTTCTGCTTTATTTCTTAAAATAATTTTACATCAAATATATTAAGGTAATGAGATACGTTAACGTTGTTTCTCAAAAAGATCTCATTTCTTGTCATTATGTAAATATTATTTAATCTGTGTTCATTAAAACTGATGGAGTGGATTATTTAATGAGAATATTCAAATCATCTAAAATTCTCTTTCAACCTTATTTCAAACTATAGTAGATATTTAATGCTTAGAAAATATTATACAGTTTTATTATTTAGAAAGATAGTTTTTATACTAAGAATATTTATGTGATAAAATTTAAAAGTATAATTATTTTCAATTAGAAAATAACTCAAAATGCATTAGAAATCAATTTAATATTATATAAAAATTTTATAAAACAATTTTCATAAATTTATTAAAAATCAATGTATATATAAGGTCCCCTAAAAAATTAATTAAATAATTGAAAACATGTAAATACAATTTCAGTTATTTTTTTAGAATAATATTTTAGGCATAACATATAAATTTTATTTATTTAAATAAGTTTTCGTCGTTTTTACAGATATTCCAGTGAATTTATGCTGAAGAAAATCATGAAGTTTATATATTTTTATAAAAAGGAAAAGTATATATTATGATCTTTTAGAATATCATATTTCATTGCAGTATTTGAATAAGTATGATATTAGGTTTCGCTCTTTTTATAAACATTTTTCGTAACGTTTGCAATTGGAATTCTTATTCAAGTTTCAAGCACATAGAGTCCAAACTGAAAAAAGTTGACATTGATCGTGTAACATATGTCATATTTTTGTTTTACACTCCGACAAGAGATTAATTGAACGTGACACAAAAACCTCACAGTTATTTCCGTCTCGTGAAAATCTAGCATTGTCTCGTCTCGACACATATTTTTATAGTGTGCAGCTTTGTTTTTAATAATACCCATGAGCTTAATTCTCGTAAACAACTCCCCCTGTGTTAAATATTAATGAATTGTAGCTTTTGTTACCCTTCGCGAGCAATGTTCGTGTTATATTCGTGATAAGCATTGTGAAAACAAAAGAAATTTATTCAAACCAATAAGTTGTTGGAAGTGTCGACAGAACACGTTTTATTTCACTGAAAAAGTGGAAAAAATCTTCTAGGTCGACTGAAACATATTTTTCTGTCAGATCTGTATTATTAATGTTTCAAAATTTTTGAAAAATGCCTTGTCATTACATCAACGCAACATTGCATATTCTAAAATTCTAATTGATGATATTTTCATTTTTACACTTTTAAATATTTAAATCACTTATGATTTATTAACATAATATTTAGAAGTTTTCATATTTAAATATTTTCTTATCGTAATTTTCATTTAATTTATTATAAAACAATTGTAAAAAAAATTCCTAGAAAAAATTACATATTTTTCTCTTATGATAAATAATAAATCAATATCTAATATTTTAAGTAAATAAAATTGATCAATTTGACTACTAATTATTAATAAACTCGACCTAACTAAAAAAATATTTATAATAATATAATAACTCTAATACATCTAATTAAGATTTCAGGAAAATTTCAAACAATTTTAATTTTAAGTGAAAGTAGTAGAGCGACTGTAATTTAAAAATATACAAATATGAATATTAAATTTTAAGTTAAATTAACAGTATGTGTTTAAGAACTTGATGAAGCTGTAACACGCATAACATTAAAACTCGTCTAACTTTTATTAAAAACGATAAAAAATATAAATAAAAAGTATGTTAATTAAAGCGTGAATCCCGTTTTACTGACTTGATAAGAGCATTGTATTATACAGGTTATTATTTTGTACGGTAATTTAATCGAAATGAACCGAACTTAGAATTTCTCAATTTTGTTTTAATATATATATATATATATATATATATATATATATATATATATATATATATATATATATATATATATATATATATGTATATATGCAAATATAAATGTAAGTTATTTAACAATGTTACACATAACAAATTTTCTATTTTCCCCACAGGTATACTCACACATCCAACTTGTAGATATATTGAATAGTTACAGTAGCTTATTATACTTTAATTACTATTACATACCGTTATCGTGTAACATTTTGCACACGAAGACATATAGCTATGTGTATAGGGAACTCACTCTATGTTAGACATGGTGCAAGCATTATCATGATAATCTAATAGTGGTGTCACAACTTTGTTGACATATTGAGTTTTGCCTTTCGATATCGCAGTAGATAATGAGATTGTAGAGTACTTATACAAATAGTCAATATTAGATTACATTAATTTATGCGTACTTCTATTTTATAAATATGATAAATAAGTCGATGATACTCGTAACACATAATCACAGAATATTTTTCACTTTGAAAATTACATATTGAAATATCTTTTCTTCGTAGAGCAACTAATTTAGATTGAAAACTTTTCAAACTGTTTCATTAATATAAACATACATAACTGAACACATTCATGAGAACTGAACAGGTAATATTCCTTATATATTTGTATCATTTTAAAAATCAATAAGAAGGAAATATACAATTTACTTAATTATAAATTTTCTTAATAATAATTTATTATTTGATTCATACATACATATATATATATATATATATATATATATATATATATATAAAAAATTAAAAGTAATTCTAATTAAACAATAGCTTTTTTATAAATCTCAATACTACAAAATAATATTTTTAAAAGCAAATCGATCAACAAGACGAATGTTTTCCAATCAGAATATTTTTTTGTCGTGTTTCTTTGAAAAAAGTGTATGTATGAACTGTAATCTCATCTATCATACAGTTTATACATCTCGATAACTCAACCAATTTTAGATATATCACCGAAAGATGATTTACACAAAATGTGATAGATAAAAGTTTTGCACACAAAGAATATCAGTCAAATATTTACCCCGGATGAAAATTTTAAATAAAATTCGAAAGATTTACGATATCGGATACAATTTATTATAAAAAAAAATGTTGAAGTTTTGACTTTATATATATATATATATATATATATATATATATATATATATATATATATATAATTATAATTGTTTCACTGGTATGAGAATGACTTTATTATATAATTTGATGATATATTATAAATTTAATCTCAAATTAAAGACATTTTTTTTATAAAATACGTACATACATACATATATATATATATATATATATATATATATATATGTACTATGGATTATTTACGTCAGTATATGTATTAATCTTTATTACAATTAGCTTTTATAAATCAATGAAACCTCACAGAGTTTAGATAATCAGATTTAAACTCATGACTTTCTAAACAGAATAACATTGTCTAATCGAAGGTAATACTGACCCTCCGGCGATTCATTAAAGCCATAAACGGAATGTAAGCTTTCTATCGATCCATTAGCTTAAGGACTAAGTAAAAATATGCATCAAGGAATTTGTTAATAACCACCATTTAATATTGAAAATTATATATATATATATATATATATATATATATATATATATATATATATGAGTATGTATTTAGTACTATATATTTTAAATATAATGGTAATTATATAAATTTATTAATTTATTTTTTATTATTTCAATACATTACCATGGAACAAAAAAATGTATAATCTTAATTTTATAATTTTTTATATAAATTTTGTACCTCAAAAATTAATAAAAACGGAATATAAATATAACTTTCGTAATTTATATATTCATAATAATAATTTCTTATTTATTTTCTTTTTTACAACAAACCAGCTTTTATTCACAGTTTAAAATATTTTTAAACATATAAAAATTAGGATCAATAAATAATGTAGTAAAAGTTAGAATAAAAAATGAATTAGCATAATTAATTTTAAATAAGATTTTTAGATAAATATATACTTACAGCTGTACTTTTTTATCAAGAATCTAAAATATTTTAATCAATTCAAAATGTTTTAGTGAATTAGTTATGTCACAGTTGCATAGCTAAAGTTCTCTGCTTCAGAAATCTCTAATTCTGAAGCCAAACTACTAGTGTACGTTAAATCTAATTACCATCAACCATGAAACAAGTCATTAATTTTATCATTGATAGCAATATAAACGTTGTATCACTAGATATAACATATTTTCATTATAAAACTCTATTTTATTTTTATTATTTATACTCATTTCAAAAAAAAGAATTATTTTTAAAGCAGTCAATATTAAATAAATAATTAATTTTCACTTAAAAATAATAATTTATAAACATTACACTGAAAATTGTTGAAAATTTAATTTTCTGCTAGTAATAATTAACTGAAAATAGATACAAAAGAAATTAATATTTTTTCAAGATGTTTCTTTAAATAGTAAAACAATAATTATTATATGTGCATATATATATATATATATATATATATATATATATATATATATGTATATATTAACAATAGGAGAAAGAACGTTCCAAAAACAATAAAAATGTTAAAACCGCAAATAAGACTTTATCAAATCAAACATAGCTTCTTCAATACTTTCAAGCACAATTTGGTATTTTTTATTTTCTATTTTGTCTTTCATAAGGTGTTCACTTTTCCAATATATATTATTATACTGAAATATCCTTCATCGATATACAATCTTATTTTAAGGACTGATGGAATATATGTTTCATATATAGAAAGTGAAATCTCATCTTGTATAGAATGATTTATATTTATTTTTGTGACATACGGTAGACAAAATCAATATGATGCATTAAGAAACCATTATCTTTAATACCAAAAACAATCAACATATATATATATATATATATATATATATATATATAAACTATCATAAATCATTTTTAAAAAAATATTTTATACTCTTATTTACCAATGTACATTCATTTTAATGTTTTCACTGATCAAATAATTCATTTATCTTTAAAAATTAGTGTATAAATACATAATCTTATATATATATATATATATATATATATATATATATATATATATATTTAAACATGTGATTAAGGATAATTGACGCAGTACTAGTATATTAACTACTAATTGTACTACCCAATTTAAATAATGTGTTACAAATGTAGGGATGTATGACTCAATTATGTAGAGACCGTAACATCGAACCTGTCTAGAGAGTCACAACTGAACAGTTATTGATAGCCAGTAACTTCGGCCATTAGTTACAAATTAGTCGAGAGATCAAGTTTCATCGAACCGTACATCACAAAACATTCGTGTATCTTAAAGTCAATTAATTTGATTGCATGAACACATTTAAACGTTTATATGTGATTTCATGGGAAGACTCATTTCATTTCCTTTTCTAAATCAAACATCAAATCAAATAACATACACGTATAGCAAATTCAATAAACGTTTTTTTTATTCACTTTCTAAGTAAAAAATAAATTACGTGTAATAGAAAATTGATGAATATAAAGAGAATTCTAAAAAATTCAATTATACATATTAGCACTTATTAAGTGCTGCATTAAAATAAATTACGAGGCTGACAACATATTTAACCAACCATCCGTGTCAGCTTTTCCGTGCTGATGAAAGCTTCGTAAATATTTTTCGCTTAGCTTGTTACATCCAACCTTACGAAAATGTGAAAACGTACACCTATATATTAACTTTCATATTTTTTTTGCGCTCGTGGAGGTGCATAAAATAACCGAGACTGCGACCAACGAATCTAAATTTAATCAGTTCTGTTCTAGAAGATTTAAATTTGATTTCCTTTTACCGTTCAGTATTTTTTCGCTCGTCGTTTATATATAAAATATGGTGGAAAATAATAACTGTTGTCTGAGTTATATTAAATTTGTCAATTTTTGAAACAGTCATAAAAATGCATCAAGCCTATTGGAATTTTTAATAATAGATTATTTATGTGAATCAAAAATATTTTTTTAGAATATAATTTGATTATTTTTTTTAGCAAATTTAATAATTGTGCAATAAAATAAAATGTAATCTTTTTTACTCCAATGACAAAAATAATCAAATTTTGCTGATTTTTGCATGTAGATAAGATGTTTTTATTAAATTTTAAATAAGTGCATACACCAAAAATTGAATTAAATTGAACAAACGTGAAAAACAAATAACTTTATATTATATTAATGATAAAAGGTCATGAAATATATTGAAATCTTAATAATTGGAACAAAGATTTACATTCAAAATTTAATAAACACATACGTGATTTATATATATATATATGTAAATTCAATTTAATTATAGTAAATTTAGGTATCGATATATTATTTAAATAAAGTAAATATTTTAAATTTACTTATTAACAAAGAAATTTAGTTTACCAAATAAATCATTTTTTATTTTTTTATAAAAATGTTTTTTGATGTATTAGTTAAAATATTAGCAAAGAAATTTTATTAAAAATATTTTATTTATTAGAAAAAAAAATTCTTTGAAACGATTTTATTATAAATATTTTTTTATTTTTGAAATAAATGCACCTATGTTAATATTTTTTAAAAAATACTATATATAAAAAAATTATATATTATAAATAAAATGAAAATAAAATCACACACACGTTTATGAGAAATAAAAAGAGTATAAACTTTTTTAACAAGTTCAAGTATAAAAAAAATCAAACAATTAAAATATTTACATAAATGAAATGAACCTTCAAAATATTATTAAGAAGTTATAGATAACTTCAGAGTCAAATATTTATACTTTACAATGAAGAGATATTCTCGTATTTACAACGTCTATTTGGATATAAGCGTTTTGATAGGATTAACGTCCGTTAGAAAGCTTTTCACTGTATACTACCTACGATTAAGTGTGTTTACATAACAGAGTTTAAGTTCTGTATTTCGCCATGTCATTCCCCTATCGTGCATTTTTCATTTACTGAGATTCGTAGAACGATGTATCATCATTGTGATTTATGTACCCTGTCGATCAACTATTACAATCAATTTAAAAGTGCTTATTTGGGTTTTTCTCCACAAAAAAATGATGATGTTTACGTTGATTTTCCATTTGATCGTAACTGTTGAGTAATGTCTTTATAACACCGCTCTTTCTAATGTTAACATCATAGAATGTTATATATTTTTATTAACGTATCTTTATCTCGTTTTTTATGATCATTTATTATATATATATATATATATATATATATATATATATGAGACAGAAGAAAATTATATTAATTTATAAATAAAATATTTGATTAGACTACATAAAGATATATTTTAATCTAAAATTCAAAAAATTGGTATCGATCGCTAAATTTTTAAAAATTAAATAATGAATTATTTATTTCAAAATTCAAATATTAAATTTTATTGTCTATAGAGTATATGAATAGAAAATTAATGTAATATATGTATATATTTGATTTAAGGTATTATTTTAAATATTTAACAACTTTATGATTTTCGTTTCTTAGTTAATATTTTAATAATATATTAAGCATAATACACAATTCCATTTATATATATATATATATATATATATATATATATATATATATATAATCACAAAGTATATCAGTCATTTCGAAATGGATAATAAATATACAAGAGTGTTTTCCACTCTTGACGAAAAAGATCAAGAAATATAGGTGAAAAGAAAAACTGCAAAATAAGAAAGGGAGGATAATGGTGATCTTATCAAATATGGTTGGTTTCTGATTCAGTGATTATGTGCGTTGCAGTTGTAAGCTGGGTAAGATTTAGATTTCCCTGTTTACATTCAATTTTTCTATGTAAATAACTTAATACGTGTGAATACATGAAATAACATCGAAATAAAATTCAAATATTTCAATCAATTTAAAACATCTTATAGTTATTTATTTATGTTCTTATAAAAATTATATACTAGTAATATATTTAGAATAAATTTTATCAAATTAGTACCAAGTTAGACATTTTAATGATATTTTTTAATGTTTTTGTTTTTTAACATATTTAAGTTTAATTAAATCATTTTACATTAAATGCTTTTTTTTAAAAAAATAAAAATGTCAACTGAAGTAAATTAAGAAAATATATAATATTTTATTAATACAAACTACATAAATAACTAAATTATTTTTCTTTCTTATAAATTAATTCTATTTTATTTAATATTTATCTTTAAAATATAGCAATAAATTAAGTACTCTTGAAGAAAAAGAAAAATTAATTTGTAAAGTTTTAACTATCTACAAATAAAAAATTATATGCGAAGGTTTTAAGTTACATATGGATATATATATATATATATATATATATAGAGAGAGAGAGAGAGAGAGAGAAAGAGAGAAAGCAAAAAAATGAATGAAGTTAGAGAAGTCTTAAAGTTGAGTAATATAAACAAAATTTAATCAAAATTTGTATAAGAATTGGTGAAATGTCGGATTCTTAGTTCTGAAAATATATAGTTTGGTTTGAGTGCGTGAAAAAAGTTTATCAAGTTCTTTTAATAGCGTAACGAAAAAGTTGCGTCACGTTCAAAGGTGTGCAGTAACGATAATCTGTTTAACCAGAGAGGGATAAAAAACATAGGAGTAGGTATTTCACAAGTACGACCTGAAATCCCGCCAACAACAGTTCACCCTTCATCATGTACAAAGTTTATGGTTAAGAGTGAAATATTATGATCGATCGTTAAACTTTGAATTTTATATTAAGCATTGCAAAAATGACGACATTACTTTTTTATTTTGATGCCCTTGGAGTTATGTTTGCAGCCACAAGTAAAATGTCGAAGTTTTATAAATTCTTCCTGGCCAAAAATATAACAGTGATGAAGATTTAACTATCACAGTTGGTATAAAATATTATCTTGTAAAAAATTTAATGTGTCGAAAATTTGCATCCTATTTTAGTTAGGCTTCTCTATGTCAGTTTTAAGAGATTTCTGATTTTTTTCAATTCAAACCTTTATTGAATTATTTGTATTATAAATTTCAATGTTTATGACTTAGTGTAAAAAATAATCGATATTATATAAGCATACACACACACACACACATATATATATATATTATAAAGAACATTCCATAATAAAAAAATCTTGAAGGATAAAGGTATTTCGTTGGGTATTATTTTTGAATTGTACGAAAATTTCCAAATGCATTGTAACATTTTTTCAAATAATATTTATTTAAATGGATTAGGTGTTTGAAATCTACTTAAAAATATGCAAATTTAAGAACAATATAATTGTATACGACACAAAAAACTTTTTATATAAAGTGCTTACCAAAAAGCAAACGTCACAAAAACTTTGTGTCGTAATCTCCAACGATTACCCACCTCACACCATCCACTGACAGACAAATTTATTTGAATACAGAATTCGTCTTACTCACATTTACATTTTTAATGCGGAAATATAGAACATCATGTGAAGTCATTGAAATCTTTAAAAATTTGACACAAAAATGACATAAAAATATTTGACAATTCATGTAGATATTTTTTTTAGACATGGATGTATTATTTATTCTATATTTTATTCTATGAACATAAAAATAATGTAAACATACATAAATCATATTTCTACTTCTCTTATAAACAATGCCTACAAATTTTGTAAAAAGGCAAGTTATAAATAAAAAATATCCATTATATGTGTATTTTATATATACATATATATCATCTATTTATATAATCTTTTAACTCTCTACAAACAAAAAATATAAATAATATTTATCTTTTTTTAATACCATATTATTTTTAAATAATGAAATTCAATTGTATTTTAAAGTAAAAAATATATAAAATCCCGAGTCCAAGATATACAATTTTCTAAGCAAAAAAACTGATCGAATCATATGTCAAACTTTTGATTTCATGACATTTATTTCAAACTTTACACGTTCGTGAATCATTTGAAAGATTGAACACGTAATACAAGAGTTATAAAACGTGAGCCAATTTCTTGTAAATATTTTTTCTACGATATAATTCAACGATATTCAAAATGAAAACAAGATAATAAAATAAAGAAAAAAAACATAGCAAGAAAAATTAACAGACACTGAAAAAAAGTTCATATTACGCATTTTTAATTAAATCTAAACTGATTAATATGAAAATGTACTTAAATAACATTTTTTTAAAAATAAATAGTGTAATAATTGTCACTTGTTAAAGAAATTAATTAATACAGTTAAAAATAACGAATACAAGTCAAATAATTTTTGTTCAATAGTTATATTCTTTACTGTCTAGACAAACTATTTTCAAGTAGATTTTCTTGTTAATGTAATTTCATCGTATCATTACATTGATTGGTAATAGATGTTCAATTAATTGAAACTGCACGTTGAAACTTTATCATCAACTTTGAAGCTGAAAATTTGTTCAAAATCAATTTTCAAATTTCATTTGCAAATTTCATCAATAATTAAAACAAACTTTAAATTATAACATCAACAATAAAAGCTTACCTAAATATGATTTTTAAATTAGAATCAGTTATAAAATAAAATAAATAATTTAACAGTTTAAAGATAAGGACAATAAGAACAATATATAACTTTCAAATAAAAAATAACAAATATATAAATGAAAAATAATAAATATATAAATGAAAATAGGGTTCAGATCAAAAATAGTCAATTAATTCAAAGATATCTATAAAAAGTAATTATTAATGAAATTCTATAATAATAAATTTATTGATAAAATTAAAAACTATATAAGCATTATATATGTTAATGAATAAATATATAAAATTATAAAATATTTATAAATTCATATGTATTAATAATAGAAACCCGAATAAAAAAAATATTAAAAAATAAAAAAATAATTTTTAAAATTAAAATCATATTAAGATAAATTTCATAAAATATCATGATCATCTTTAAATAAAATCTTTAAAAATTCAGAATCAGTATCAAATTATTTTGAGAATGCATAATTACTGATATAATTGGTAGAAAAATGCCTCAACCATGATTTTACAATTAATACCAAAGTAAAATAATAATACCATTTATTATATAGTAATTGATATAAAAAATGTTTTCCTCTAAATATAATTATTATGTATTAATACATTATATATATATATATATATATATATATATATATATATATATTGTAATTACATTTATTTCAAAGTATGAATTGTATATATTGAAAGAAGTATAGAAATAAAACAGAATTCTACAAATTTTACCAAACATACGTTTTATATTTCAAAGAGGTATAAGACACACACCTATCGTTGATCATTAAATAAATAATGTCAAAAGCAGATAGAAAAACATAATATTAACTCAATAAAGGAACAATTGTCTTCGAAGCAGAGCATCAGGAATGACATTAAAGTATTTGAAGTAAAGAAATTCGACAGACATCTATCAAAGCCAAAAATCCCGAGCAATGATTCTCACGAAAATGGTTTAAATAGGAATTTCATATGTGACACTAAAATTGAAAACTGGAACGTCTGCTGTTACTCTGCTGCAGTATTACTGTGTAGAGATCAATTTAACACATGCCAAAAATGCTTAGACACGCATTGTCACAATGCGTATGTCTTGTCTTTTTTTATATTGAAAAGTATTTGACATATTGTTTCCGCTTAACTTGCAAATATGTTCTCCGTGGGTTAGTCTGCATTCGCTTACCAAATATTGCTTTATTTCAATGGCTGTGTGCGCACAAAATCGAAATTTCAATTTCTCCAAATGGCCTTAGTTTGGCAATAAAACTGAATTGTCGTCATAATTTTAACGAACACGAGTCTTTCGAATGAATAGTAATATCGGAATTTTATTACAATCAATCAATGTATACGAACGGGACTCGACGAAGGTCAATATTTACAAACAAATGTCCCATGTGTTCGTTTATTGAATTCGTTAAAAATTAATAAGTATCCTTTCATGTAACTGACATATTTTCAAAACATACACAAATATTATCGACGAGTTTATAATAAAATCCACTAATTACGCATTCAGTATGAAAATAAAATTAATAATAAGCAAAAATTCAATAATGAAATCATTAAAAAATTGCATGTTTGTATTTTATTTCCAATACAAAATTATGTGAACAGAATATAAATTTAAATAAATATTATATATATATATATATATATATATATATATATATATATATATATATATATATATATATATATATATCTTTAGTCTCTTTATCTATTGATGGATGAAGTCCTCTCCTAAAATATTTCAATTTCACCAATAACTTTCTCTTTCAAGCTATGACAACGATTTTCATACTTGAAATTATTTTCTTCCAGTAAATTATTTCAGTATTTATCTATAATTTCTAAATTATAAGCTGGATTTAAAATATTTTATTTATTCAATAAAAAATATTTGTAAAAATTGAATATTAATTAAAAATATTTCTAGCTCTATCTTTTTTATTTTACTCTTAAAATATATAATTAGTTTATGTTTTATTTTAATATTTTCGCTTATATTTATTTTTTTATTCATATTAAAATTTTACAATTTCTTAATAAACATATCATAAATAAGTGATTATTTTATTCTATATCCTCGAAATATCATTTATCGAGAAATTCGCATATGTTAAACGTTTACAACCTGTTGTTATCTGATAATTGGAGTAGAATAAGGCTTAATTTATAATAGTATAAGCAGCAAGCACAAACCGAAAATGATGTTACAATACAACTATAAAGGAAATTATCGCTTTAGTTAACGATTGAATGTATAGACAATTTATTATAAAGCATTGTAGTACAGAGAAGACATTAGATTATTATCCTAGAAGTGATCTCAACTGTCTACTCTTCATTATACATATTCTCTGTAGATAGTAAACAATACATAGATATTCGATAGAGAAATCATGTTTATCATTATATTAGTCACGGTTTCTAATATACAATATTAATAGATATTTTGATAGAATTAATTCCTTAGAAATAAATTCAACGATATTGTACTTTTATACCATAATCCAAATTAATAATATAATTGCTTCATTAATATTCAATCAGCAATTTGTTAAGAATTTATTAGGAATTTATGAATAATTGATTGTGTGAAAATCGATTATTATGAAAATATGTATTAATAGTTGTTCGTAACAGCAGTATAATAATATTATAATACAAGGAAATTCAATTATTATTTGATGATAATTAACAAGTTATTTATTTGTATTTATATTAAAAATCATCAATTTAACATTTTTTAAATTTATTTATGTCATTAATTTCTGAATAAAATTCAATTTTTTACCTCTATAAAAAACTAGAACAAGACTTTATATATATATATATATATATATATATATATATATATATATATATATATATATATATATATATATATATTAGGTTGGCAAGTATCTCCCTTCCGCTTTTTTTATTATTTTTTTTTTTGTACATAGCTGCGAAATTCAAAAGACCAGAAGGCGGAAGGGAGATATTTGCCAACCTAATATTTATATATATATATATATATATATATATATATATATAGGACGTATTTTTCAAAATTATATATCTTTAGAAAACATCAAAAATTTACTTGACTATAAGAATTCTACAAAGGCAAATTCCAATTGACTAAGCTTTAATAGAAAATAATAAAAG
Source organism: Neoneuromus ignobilis (assembly GCA_029203775.1). NCBI lineage: Eukaryota > Metazoa > Arthropoda > Insecta > Megaloptera > Corydalidae > Neoneuromus > Neoneuromus ignobilis. The sequence goes on from CP092090.1 coordinate 13,972,087, forward strand.
TTTAGTTAGAAAGTTAATATGGCATGTTATAAAAAAGTAATCACACGCATTGAAATATTAAATTTACACTTTATGTGAAATATATCAAAAATAATAGCAGAAGGGAATATTTTCTGAAAAAAAAAATTTTACAAGGTTAAATTTAAAATTAAATCGCTCTAAACTTTTTATTCCAAATGTTTGTTTTCGAATTATGAGTTTATTATTTTTAGAAATAATTCTTAATTATTTTTATATAATTCGTAATGAAATATTCAAAGTAACATCACATTTATTTGCCTGAAATATATGTAAAGTATGGATATATTTATGAATAATAAAATTAACATTTATAAAGTCATTTTTTAGAATAACGGAACCAATAACTAAAGATGGAATGAAATTCAACCTATTTTAAATAATTACTTTTATAAATTGATAACAATAAAATTATTTTAATTTAAAAAAATAAATATAATTTCTATATACAAATTTTTGTGTGGAAGATAGGATAAATTTTATAAAATAAGCAAAGATTATATACAAAGATTGAAAAAGAAGTGTTTGATTTTTTTATTATTAGAAACAACCTTTTGAGGTTTAGCAAAATAATAAAATAAATAGTTGCAATGAAAAATCAAAACTTCAATATTATGAATAAAAACAGAAAATTATTAATTTTTAAAATTGTTACTTGTAATTTCAACATATTAGGTTGGCAAATATCTCCCTTCCGCCTTCTGGTCTTTTGAATTTCGCAGCTATGTACAAAAAAAAAATAATAATAATAATAATAAAAAGCGGAAGGGAGATACTTGCCAACCTAATATAATAAATAGAAATGGAACTGATAATAAAACTATCCACATTAAAATTGAACAACAAGGAACATAAAAGAACTTAAAGAATAAATATAAATACTTTTATATAATAAATAATTAATTTCAATTTATTGATATTTTATAAAAATAAAAATATTATTTCAAAATTTAAAAGATATTGTGACAAACCTGTATTTATTTTTGTTGAAAATTTAATTCAGATTTGAAAATATTAGAGTTGTACTGAATATTACAAAATAGAAAATGAAGCCAATTTTGTGTTTAAACTGAAATTCAAACAAAGATTACTAGAGGCGAATTTCAAACTTAGATTGTACGTTACAAAATGATGAAAAATAATAAAAATATACATTTGATATTTTATATGGAGTTTTAGTAATTATATATATATATATATTTAATTATTTAATTAATTAAAATAAATGACTGAAAATAAATAAAGATTTACTAATGGGTGACATAAATTAACTTAATTAATTTCTGAGAAAAAACAATATCAATAATTAAAAAATATAAAATATATTAATTATTATTAATTATTTCTCTCATATAATCAATTTTATGGACAAGAGTATTTAAAATAATATTAATATTATATATTAAAAAATAATAAATTCAATAAATATGAATTAATTTTCACCGTAGTTTATATATTTAAATTTAAATTTGCATACATTTTGGTTAAATAAACTGAATAGGTAATATATGCCAATTATAATTAATAAATAATGTAAACATCTGTTTATATTTTATATATATATATATATATATATATATATATATATATATATATATATGTGAAAGAGAGAGAGAGAGAGAGACAGAGGAAGAAAGAGAGACAAGTGCATGCATATAAAGCTAATTTAATAAGGACGAAAAAATATAAAATATTTTGCAAAGAAAAATGTTAGTCAAAAACATGTAAATGTAAAAATACTGATTGGAATATGAAAATTTTGATAGCTTTTGTAAATACGTCTGTTTTACGAAATATGATATTTTTTCGATCAACGTGAGCGATAAATTCAATTTAATACCATTGTGCGAACGTATATATGGAGATTGTTTGAATCTTTTTGATTGATAAATAATCAATTTTTGTAATATGTAAATCTGAAATCCACTGATATGTACGTTATGCTCGATATTTTTTTACGTTACTTTATCTACTTATACAAATCATGTTATTAATATATCGAAAACCTTTATAAAAATATTCACACATTTTTATATATTATGTCTACTGGAAAGTTCTGTCTGATAATGTCATCTCAAGTTTCAAAGATGAGTCATTCTACAGAAATGGAATTCACAAATTACCATCACACTGGGAAGAGGTCATTAGTAACGAAGGAAAAATTATATTTTTCAGTAAATATTAATCAATGTATTGAAAATGTATTATTTTTTTTAATTCAAAAATGGACAGAACTTTTCGGTAGATCTAATTTATAATATAATATAAACTATTTCAAATTATTATTAACTTAAAAAGTGATCAATTAATTTTTAAATATAGATTTAAAAAAAATGTTATTTCTACATCCTATATATACATAAATAAAATAAGAAAGACACAGTTATTTATCCAAATGAAAGTTTTAATTAAATTATAAAAACAAAAAAAATATTAATTAACTCCAAACCTATGCTCTATAGTCTTGAGTCCTGTTTCGTTCTATTATGAGATAATGAAATTTCAGAAGGAACACGTAGGGTCATTGAATGTCTTTGAGTGAACAATGTAAAAGTTCTAGTATGGCAAGCGTAATCTCAGATAGGGTACATTTGGGGCTTGTTTAAGAGATGAATTTCACTTGAACTTGGAACCATTTTAATAAAAGAGGATCTGTAAAGGCTTATCAACCATCAATAGAACACGATCCCACAAGAAAAATTAGACACCTCTGTAAAGGCATCTTGAATATACAAGACACTGAATTAAGCTTCAGATAAATTCATTTTACAAAACTAGAATTTTTTATGTCTATTTTATATTCAAAATTTACAAAATAAAATAGATTTATTAGATCTTTTCTTAGAATTTAAACTCTATGCATAATTTTTGGGTTTTAAAAATATTTAAAAAAATTATTTCACATACATATATTATATGTATATACATATATATATATATATATATATGTGTGTGTGTGTGTGTGTGTGTGTGTGTATTTGTTCGTTTGTAACAATTAAGAAAATACAAATTATTTAAATAGAATATAAAACCGAGTCAAATCAATTTTTTGTAATAATTAAAGTCATTTCTGCTTGTGTATTAAAATACAATATGTAATTATTTAATGTTATTTTTTTATGCATATATACATTTTAATAGCTATCTGCACCTTCGACTATTTCTAAATTAAACCTTGAAACATTTTTTTAATATTTACAATAATAATATACAAAATTATAAAAAAATTACAAGATTTCTTTACATAGTATCTAAGTCAGTCAATTATAATAAAGTAACGATTTTTTTATATAATTTGTTTTACTGAATATAAAAATATATGGTGTATATATATATATATACAATATGCAAAAATAACCATTTCATACAATCAATATTTAAAAAAATATATATAAACTAATTAACTTATAAAGTTGATTGTTTAATTATGAAAGATATATAAAATTTAATACTTTGTTCAAATAGTTCTTATAGTAGAAATTTCATTTATCCTACCAGATTCATTAAATATATCCAATATAACCCTTATCCAATACCCAACATTACCAATCAACTAATAGATAATCAACATTTTATTACCCACAATTCAAGTAAATTTGATCAATGCTATAATAGCACTAGGGCAAAACTGAATTGTATACATCGATTCCAGTATTGAATATTAAATGAAATTTTCTATCGTTCTATTAAATCTTTCGTTTCGAATCCCTTTTAATGTATTTATCTGTTTTTAATAACGTTTAAATGAAACGAAACGTACAACTAGAAACAATTACAAAATATTTTACAAGAGTGTTATCCTAGCCATATTAGATCTAATGAAATATAGTATCATGATACAATGAACACAGTTACAGTGTAATTGTACTGTTGGCATATCCCTGAGGTCTGATAGCGTGTTATTATTGTCCCTATACAGAGATTGAGCCGGCGGTATCGTCACCGACAACCTACAGGCGTGAAAATAGTCACCTTTTGTTAGCGTGTACATTTGAACAGTACTACAAGGGTGTACGTAAATTATTTCTTCAATGTGTTGTTTGAACATTATTGTTCTCTATTTATTTATTTTTTATGTATTTCCATTATATATAGATACATACGCATATATATACAAAATACATTAAAGGTAGTAATTAATACTGAGTATTGAGTTTATAGCCAATAAGCTGAAGATTCAAATTTCATTACATAATGTTTGTTTTATCTAATCTACAATCAACGTGCTATTAAATTTGCTCTGTATATAATTATTGGCTTGCTTTATTGTTTGGCCAAGAAGGTTTCCATAAAATTTAAATGAATTTAATTTCCAATTCGGTAATAACGTTTTACTTGAAACAAAATTAATTCGTTAATGAAGAATTATAGATAATTATTTTGTTTGAATAATAATTAAATTACTTTTTTACTGAAAGCCAAATATTGTGAATTAATTAATTATGAAAAGATGATCATTATTTCTAATTTTAAATATTTTTTAACAAGAAATTAATTTCATAATTCTAATATCAAAAAAAATGTGAATATTTACTGTTGATATATTTATATGTATATTTTCATTTGCAGGACAAATTTTATTTTTTTCTTAATCCTTAGATAATCTTCATTTGTTTTTATTTATGATGTTGAAATTCAACTTGGTATCACAAATTCAAAAATATCTAAAAGTGATGGAAATATTTATTTGGTCGTAGTAGGTAAAAGAAAATGCAGTTATTGCTTCAAACCATGCTAGTTTGACGAAATACAATTCCAATAATATTTATGATACTACAGATATAAAAGTAACTAAAAACAATTAAAAATAATATTTTATAAGTTCAAAAGTTATTTATTTAACTTAATAAATGAATATAAATATATTTAATCAGTAGTCAACAAGTTAAAGATGATAAATTCATTACAGATTAAGAAAATTGATTGAAATTTATAGATAACTATAGCAAGTCGTAAATACGAGGGTCGTTTGATAAGTATGGTAAAAAAGTAAGGAAAACTAAATTGAAAAAAATAATCTAATTAATTAATTAATTAAATTAAACAATAAATAAATTTACCATACTTATCAAACGACCCTCGTATTATTAAATCTGGCAGTGCTAAATGATTTAATAAACTTTAATTAAGCTGGATGATTAGAGATATTATTAATTTATTAATACACGAGATATGAAAATTAAAATTATGTCAATTATTGAAAACAGTCCATTTATATAAAATATCTAAGTAATTAAATATTGAAAATTCTTTTTCAAAGAAAAATCTTTTAGGTTATTAACAAAATATTATGTTGTCAAGTATCTTCCTTCCGCTTTTTTTTTTTTTTGTACATAGCCGCGAAATTCAAAAGACAAAAAGGCGGAAGGGAGATATTTGACAACCTAATATTATATTTTTATAACATAAATTCATAAACTGAAACAAAACTCTACAAATTTTAATAAATAAATTATTTATTTTTAAAAAATAACTTGATAATAAAATTAAACATTTATTGAATAAGTTTAAATATAAAAATATTTAATTTTCATAATTGATAATTGGTATTTCTCTTATCTGTTATAAATATATATATATATATATATATATATATATATATATATATATATAAATTTATTATTTCGATAAAATCAATTATTATCAATAATACCTTAGAATATCATTAATTAATACTTAATTAACAAATAACTATTTTTATAAAATTATACCGGAAAAAAAGTTTATACCAAAATCATTATTTTCACAATTCGTGTAATATTTGTGTTACGTTTTGATTAAAAACTGTGTCAATAGTGTAATAAAGCTCTACTTATATTGTTATTTAAATGCAAATGATAAAATTTGATTAGAAACTGAAACGGAAATAACTATATGCAAGTTAATTTTCAAATAAATCACCATGCACATGATTACATCAACACATAGTTTCTATTCAAACTTATACTAGATTTTACATAAAACAATAACAACAGAATCAAATTATTTGTGTGATATCGACAAAGCTCATAAAATTACTTACATTGTCAAATGTAGAGTGTGTTGATATGTTTTATTTTTAGTTTGCATATCAGCGAGCAATATAAAGTACATGACTATTACATTTATATTTTTCTAAAAAATATTATTTGTAAAAGAAGGGAGATAATATTTTTATATTAGATAAGATTTTTCAATTTGATATACAAAAAGAGGTTCAATATATTTCTAAAAAACAACTGATATAAAATTGAAAATATTATTAAAATCAATTCAAATTATATATATATATATATATATATATATATATATATATATACATATTCATCATTATAATCAACAACAACATCCTCTTTCTATCCACTGCTTGAAGGCCTTTCCCAAAACTTTCCAATTCATCCAGTCCAATACCTTTCTCTTTCAATCCATTTCAATGAATTTTCTTATTTATTTGTTCCATCTATCCATGGATTTCTTTCTGGGTTTTCTTATATATCTAGATTTCTTATCAATAACTTCTCATATCCATCGATGGTTCTCTCTTCTTGCTATATGACCTGCCCAGTTCCATTTCAAACTTTTCACTATTACCATAATATCCGTAAATTTTGTTTTCTTTCTGATTCATTAATATCATTTCCTACCCTTATGAGTTATTCATAGCATACATCTTTCTATGCGTGTTTCTGTTATCTGAAGCCGTTAAACTATTCTGATATTCAAGGCCCATATTTCACTGCTATAGGTGAGAACAGGTAGGATGCATCGATCAAATTTTATTTTTAAACAGAGAGGGATATCTGACTTCATAATATGAGATTTTTTCCGAACATAAATATATGTGTATATATATATATATATATGTGTGTGTGTGTGTGTGTGTGTGTGTGTGTATGACAATCAAAATTTTTTTTTTAAAAAAATGCATATTGAAAATAAATTATTATAAAAAATGCAATTTCCATTTTAATAATTTTTTAAAAACTTGTAGTTACTCACTCATAGTCTCTTTACTTCATGATAAATTACTAATAATATTTATTTAGTATATACATATTTATTAAACTAATAAATTGGTTTTAAAATTATAGTTGAAATTTGATTTTATAATATAATAACTTTAACTTTTTTTACTTGCATCCAGTGCATTTTATTACTTTTAATATTTTCAAAAAGAAATGTTTATGAATTTCCAAATCAATACTCGTATATTTTGATGAATTAGTAATTCATTTTTCATATAAATATATTTTAATTAAACTTACACACATACATATATCTATATAAATAAACGTTAAACTTTTAATATCATCTAAAATATTATAGGCTGAAATTTCAACTTAAACTTAAATTTATTTTAGACTGATCAAATAAAGCTTTTAAATGTACAGCTTATATTTCATTAAAAGTCCATATTACTAATAATGACTATTTGTAACTTTTTGTTTTTCTTAGTGTACAAAATAAACATCTTATTATATATATATATATATATATATATATATATATATATATAAATTATGAGATGTTTGTAAGAATAAATAAGTCAATATTTAAATGTGGCATTCTGAGCAAAAAGAATAAAATGTATTTACTTAAAATGTTTTCAAAAGTATGTATAACTGATTAAAGATAAATAAAACTTAACAGGCGTATTTCAAGCAACACAGGTAACGTAGTAAAATCACACTGTAACAAGTCAACAAATTAAACAAACAAATTGTTATTGCAGGAAATAAAGTAAAAAGGAAACATAGAGAACGAGAAATCCCTAAATAAAACCCCATAAATTACGTTCTCAAGTGAAATTATTTCCTTGAAACCATAACGATATAATCCTTAAAGAAAATTCAAACGTACGAAATATAATATATGGCTTAATCTTCTTTGTAGCGCATGATTTTGTCTCGACTTCGAAAGCAAAAGAGTTCAGATTTATTACGTTTTGACGGCAACTGCTTTATACTTTTTTTATATATAAATATCCCTTTCAGGTGCTTTTGTGTGAACAGTGAAGGAAATTGCTTTTTAAGTGCGACGAGAGAACATGAGTGCTCGACAGTGGTTTGAGCAAGAAGGAACCACACGCCGCTATCAACAGCCGCTAAGAGCGTCGTTTTGAATACAAACAGCTTGAAATGTCCTTCGCGAAAAGGAAATATCGCAAACATTTAGAAGCATTAACTGCTAAACATCTTTTGCGGAAATGAGAAAAGAAAACTGACGAAGGAATGGTGGCGCGCGAATTATATCGTATTCATGGGCTATTCTCTAGTGGACGTACAACGAAAGTTTTCACATTGAAATCAGTACAAAAGTGTGCCGTTGAGTAATTATAGCTATAACTTTTGTGATAAACTCTCATTCGGTATCATCATTAGTTTAACAATGTTCTTCTTTACTACAGTACAAATATATCAGTTAATTAAGAAAAGAAAAAAACGTGTTTAAAATGCAATTGTTCCATTTAAATTATATCAAAGAATTATTACATGCGATGAAATGATAATTTTAACACAAACATTTTTTTAGAAAATTTCTTGAATATTGTACATATTTATCATTTCAATTTAAATAATAAACAATTAAATAAAAAACATTTAAAAATAAATATTATTTGCAATTATCTTTTAAAATTACAAATATTTTTCTATTTGTATAATAGGTTTTATTTATATTATTATATTAATACTTTTTTTATATATATATTTAAAAAACACTAAATATAAAAATTGTAAGAAATATTTTTTAAAAATAAAAAATTTAAAAATGTTTTAGAAATTATAAGTAGCAATTTTATACTACCAAAAAAATTTATAAGGGACTATGAAGTATAATTTTTGTGTTTTATAACTTGTTACTAAGAATATGTAGATATTTCCAAAAATTTTAATTATAATAAAGTACTATTTTCTTTAAGTATACTTACAAAATCTCGATTTATGTTAAATAAAAAAATTACGAAAAAATATTTTATATTCCTTGACTAATATTAAAAAAAAAAAATAAAAATTTTATAATATATTTCTTATAATGGATATCAAAACTAATCAACATAACCAATATGTTTCTAATAAAAAATACTTTAACAAAATTGGATGACTTTTTAATGAAAAATTATTTTGTTGTATTTTATTAACTTAAAGCCATAAAAAAATCTCCATGATTTTAATTGTTGTTAGTAATTATTTTTAGTATATACAATTAAAAAGCCTTTATTTGTATAAAAAAGAACAATATATAATTCTAGGAAAAAATGTTCACTAAAAATTCAAGGTATATTCTTTAGCAAAATGTTAGGTCAAAAATTGACAATTTTAAAATATCATTTATTAACAGAGATGTAAAATCTGATATACAAAAATAATGCATTTCCAGTAAAAAAAGAATATTTAGTAGCAAGATTGGCTGAATTCTTATAAAAAAATATTTTCGTCAATTTCACAATGATATATAAACATAAATCTAAATTAATTACATTAAATGAAAATTATATTCGAGAAAATTCATTTTATATCTAGATTTCAATAAAATCGAAAAGTTGTAAAAATTAATAACTGTGTATACTTGCACCGTCGGAAATAATTTAAACGTGAATTCAAAACATAATAAATAAAATAAGTAGCCACTGTTTTCCAAACAAAATTATCTCTTTGGCTAAATGATAATGACTTGCAATTAACGATACGGCATGCTGTTGAAAATTTATTAGATACGCAACTGTAATACAATCATGAATATATTTCTGGGCTATTATTTAACTGTCAACGGACACTAAATGGAGAGATAAGTGAAATCCGTGTTCAAAGTGTTAAGTTGATAAATATGAATACTTATTCGATTTATATATATATATATATATATATATATATATATATATATATATATGTAATATTTGATTATTTTATTCGAAAACTCTTTATCATTTGTAAATCGAATCAAATGCAATAATACTTTTCTTATATTTTTATATTTTTCGAATCACTTTATAAAATCTATGACTAAATTAATTTCATCATATAATTTTAAATAATTTATTTAATTTAAGATAAGCTCAACTTTATGCAAATGTAAAAAAAAATTAAATAATTTTACAAAAATATTAAGATATCTAATTTTATTTGATATAAAATAATAATTCAAAAAAACAAATAGTAATTTTCATGAATAAAATTTAAAAATATTTAATAATAAATATATGTATCTATTATATAAGAATCTATTTATAGTAACATGAAATTTTAAAAAAATACCGCAGGATAATAAATAAGGTATTATACAACAACAGTAAATTATTTTACTTTTGACAACACAATTTTACGTATCAGCAGGTAAGTAAACATGAAATATTACATATCGATATATATATATATATATATATACATAAGTATGTATAAAGTTCCAAAAACATCAATACGTTAAGAAGATTGTATTTTTGCCTCACAGAATATATATTATATTATAAATGTACTACTATAATTCATATTTTGATATATTTAATTCCTTTCAAAGTCACATGAAACCATTATTTTGTGAATATCGATAGTATTATATATTAAATGTCACTTCTTGTAAACATATTTGTGAAATTAACGCTTTCGTAGATATTATTTGTTGAATAAATTATAGACTGAGAAATTTTAATCCATTTCCAATCTCCTGCGCTTGTTGTGTTCACCCGATTGAATTATATTTTATTCACGTACTTTGTGGATTGATGCTTACGTTTACTTTGTTCAAATACAATTGTAATACAGGTTAACACTGTCTTACAATTGTGAAAATAATTATTTAATTAAGATTCTTGAAATGTACTTTGAAATTTTGATAAGGTAACTGAGTAGAATTTGGACTATTTCATTTCAATATGTTGATTAAAAAATTAGTGCTTATAAAACCAACATTTACTTCTAATCAATCAATGAATATATAAATGTGTATTAAAATAAGAGCAAAATCTAGATTTGTTTTATTCTAAAAAATTCTTATGAAATTTCAAAATTATAAATTTTAACCAGATTAACTATAATATTGTTATAAATAAAAACGTTGATTATTTCTTTATTGAATTCTTCATCATTGATAAAATAACTAATTTTATTTTCCATTCGGACAGTAATGTATATTTAAACTTCTTGTTTCCAGTTACAAATATAATATTTGCATACATAATTTTTATGTACATATATATATATATACTCGTATATATATATATATACATAATTATTAATTTTAATAAATTGTTAGTATACAAATTATATAATATAACTTTTAATTGTATTTATTATATATTTTTCGAGATATTGCATAAATTAAACACATTAAAATAATAAACACAAATTTGTATAAAAAGTGTAATAGTTTAAATTAATATTTTTATAAGTATATTTCAAAAGCAAAGGATTAAAATTTGATTGTATAAAAATTTCATCAGACGTTTGTTGGTTCAACTACTTTATAGTAAATGTTTTTTTTAAAAAAATGTAAATGATTTGAATTAAAACAAAAAAATATATTTATAACATTATTTTAAATAAATAACTTAAAAACTAAAATAAAATAAATGCTCTTTTTATGTCAGTTTGTGTAAAATATATATTATATTAACAAACAAAACTAAAATAAAAATGGCATATAAAACATACTTTTAATAAATAAACTGAAAAAATTCATATAACATAAAATAAAAATTCAAAATGATACTGTATATAAATAAATAAATATATATATATATATATATATATATATATATATTATATTTAAATATAATTTACAGAAGGTATTATACAGTAAAGTAAATAATATTTTTGAAATATTCAAAAAATGTCGAAGAATTCTTTTTTAATTTCGCATTTCATTCATATCATTTTTATTAATTAAATGCAAGATTCAATATTTAAAGAAACTTGGTTCAAACTTTTAATTAGAAAAGATTCTTGTAAATAAAAAAACTTCGTATTGCATACTTTCGTTGAAAAATTATCGTAATAGCAATTTTCTCATATATATATATATATATATATATATATATATATATATATATATATATATAACTGATATTTTACTTTATTTTTTTATAATTAATTTAAATAAAAAAGTTTTATGCCTGTTTCCTTATCTTACATAAAATTGTATTTCAAAAATGATGAAATGAAAAATCAATAAGTATTTGATTTAAAAATTATATTAATCATGTATGTATATATATATATATATATATATATATATATATATATATATATATATATATATTTATACCCACATACGTACTGAATGCAAAAATGAAACAAAAACTTTTGACAATTCAGCAAAACATGAAAAGAATAATGTTACGTATTTCTAAACGTGATCGGAAAACCTGTAAATGGATACTAGAATAGACAAGAGTAAATGATATAACAGAACAAATAAAATCGATAAATGGGCATATCAAGACCTATGTATAGCAAAAAAATAATACAATATATGGACAAAAATCATTATAAAATAAGACTAAGAGAAAAGAAAAGACCATAATAAAGATAGATAGATAAAATTATAAAGAATTGTAAAGGTGAAGATTGATTGAGATTATTCAAGAGACACGAAACAGTGGAAGAATCTTGAGAAAACATTTAAGAAGATCCATTGATATTCGATGATGTTTCCATTCAACAATAGACTAATATGGACTTTGAATTTGAAAAAAATCATTAGGTATTTATTTTTCAAATAAATATATAGTCTTCAATAAGAAATTATTAAACATAAATTTACATAAAACAACTATTTAAAAAAATGCATTATTATTTTTAATCTTAAAATTTTATTGAATCGTAAATCATTTAAAAACTATTTAAATATTTCAAGTCAACAATTTTGAAATTAGCCTAAAAGTTTTTATAAACATCATTTCACTTGTTATAAAAAATATTATCATGAACAATGCATTCGTGTGGAAAAATTTTCAAAGAAACTCGTCCAGTAGAAGAGATAACCTACTTCTGTTAGTTCAATTTATTATGCAAATAAAGTAAGGTCGACAGCAAACATTAAATTTAAATAAACCAGTCACTTCAAACATTAAGTTACATTTACATAAGATGCACTGACTACATACAAGTTGAAGAGATTATAAAATATATTTGTTTAAAAATATCTATTCGAACTGAATATATTTTAAATAAATAGATTTGAATAGTTTAATAGTAAATTGAACTTTTTTTTTTAAAAAAAATGAATGTATTATTAAATTGTAAATATTTATTGAAATGTAAAAAATTATCAAGGAATAAATTTCCATATCTATTTACTATCAAAAGAATTAATGTTATATTATTTATATTTTAATTATTACATGCAGTTTAATATTTTAAATTTATAATAGTTTCATTTAATTAAGAAATACTTTACAAATAAATGAAATAAAAATTATTCTATTTTTACACAAATGAATTATCGCCCTTAATACCAGAAAATATTAAAAAGTATTCAATTATCACTTATTATTCAGTTTATTTATAACAACAATAAGCTAATGTACATTTCGATTATAAAAACTAAATATTATAAAAACTTTTAGGCAAACTAGCCTATTGTTATTATAAACAAACAAAATATATAATAAGTAACTATTGAACACTTTCTAATATCTTGTGATGTTGGGGATGATAATTCATTTGTATAAAAGTGAATTCGCCACAGTTTCAAAACAAAAAAAGAATTATTCTAGGTTATAAATTAAGAAGCATTAGAAAATTAAAAAGAACGTCGATAGAAGATAAATTTGTTTAATAGATATATAACATTTTCCATCACGTTTTTAAATTGTAGATAAAAAGATTAAAGATAAAAAATACCTTTTTTAAAAAAATAATAAATGTATCTTGAATGAAATATATTTTTTAGTCCAAATAAAAAATATTATACCTGTTAAATATCACAAAATTCAATTAATTTATTTCTTTGTTAAACTTTACGAGTTACATATGTATTAAAATAAAAAAAAAAACAGTAACAGCAAGAAAGAAAAATAAAAAATAAGAGCTTGTAAAGACAATAAATAAATTATTTCATTAATTATTACACTAAAAAATAATTATAAGTAAAAATAATAAAATTAAAATGTTATTTAATTAAAATATGATATTTGATTTATATTAAATTATAATTTATATTAAATGTGTATAGATACTTAACAACTCTATTCTATTGAAAAAATATAAGTTTAGGAGAAATTATTATTTTCTCAAAAACTAGTAACACAACCATTTTCCAAATGAAAAAGAACATATGTTGGAAGCTGAATTCGTACTAGTAACATATTGAACAATACAGTACTTATTTAGATTGTTTATAAATAATATTAAAAGCATATTTCATTAAATATAGAGAAATATATATATATATATATTATTTATTTACAATATATCAATACTGTTTGTAATTTTTAAATAAAAAATGTAATTACAAACAATAACAATTGATTACAAATTGTATTAATAATGAAAGCTTGAATATTATAAAAATAAAAAACATGAGGTAAAAAAAATAAAAAAAATGTGTTATAACGTATTTAAAATACAATATTTAATTCAAATTTTCATTACTGTTCGTGTTCAATAAAATAAAAGTTTTTATCCAAAAATAATATAAAACAACAAACAGATTAAATTAAATACAGTTTCAAACTGATATAAAAAATATATACGAGAAATTAATTTCAATTTGTTGAAACTAAGCGATTTTTTATTATGTGTACTTAACAGAAAAAACCGTATGAAGAGTAAATCTCATAATCAATGTCAGATAAAATAAAATATGAAAAATATTTTCACACGTACGAAAAAAGAAACAACGAAAGATCGTAACAAAGTTGTGCATGAGAGTACTTTTAGTTTTAAAATTTTATCAAAAGATGATTTATGATGTACTCGATGTTCTAGTCAGTTTAAGAAGGATAAGATTGAAGATATCCTGTCTTAATATACAGTATGATCGATTTAAGTCTGATGTTATGTTTTTTAAACGTTTATAGGTTTTTAGATAACTTTACATAATATTAAATTTATTATTATTATTGTATATGATTTTTCCATATACAATTTATTATTATAATTCTAAAAATCGTATATATATTTATTTTGTGATTATCATTATTAACTATTTCTTTTGATACTACGACAATTCACTCTAGCACAAATGAATTATCATTCCAACATTACAAGATAAATCTTAAAATATTAAAACGATAATTTATTTATAAAATTCATTATTATTATTTTTTTAAGTAAAATGTAAACTTGTTTCTAAATTTGTGGAATGAAAATTAACAATATAGATGGTTTTATTTAAAATTATTGTAAATGCAATGATGACTAAATTCTTGAAATTAATAATTTGTTTCAATTTTTTAATGTATTTTTAAAAGAAAAAAACATATTTATAGTTTTATGAATTAAAAATATTATTGTTTTAGAAAAAGAAAGTAAAAAAGGTTTCTAATTTAATCTTAATGTTTTATAATAATTATATGTATTGTTTTTAATAAAATTTTGTTATTTTTTTTTATTCCCATTGATAAAATTAACAGAATTAATTAAAAATATTTATTCAAAATGCCAAAATTGAACATTTCTTTAACACAAATGAATTAACATCCCCAACACCACAATATGTTAGTGTTCAATAATAACTAATTGTTATAAACCACAAAGTAAACAGTAAGTGATTATTACACTTTATAACATATTTTGATGTTGGGGATGAAAATTCATTTGTGTTCAAATGAATTCGCCACAGTTCCAAACCAAACAATAATAGGACTTATTAATTAATAACTTAATGTACTTATGAGTAATTATTACTAATTTATAATTAACAATTATTAGTATTTTGTAATTAATTTTTCTAATAATAATTATGATTGAATTTAAATTTCGTATTTTCTATCCTAAATAATTATTAATCATCAAAATATATTTTCATTATTATTCAATATACACATTTCTTATAAAACAATACAATTATTTTATAAATAATAATAAAAATGAAAGAAATTTCATTTTAACTTATTTAATCCTAAGGATTGTTTTATTTTTTTACCAAATGTTGTCATATTTTTTTTGTACAACCTTCATAAATATAATAAATTGTGGATAATCTACATACAATACAAATATATATATATATATATATATATATATATATATATATGAAACCACTTTATACTATGAAAACTGTTTTCCACGCATTGAATTGAATATTTTGTGAAATTTGAATTTGATAATTTAAACAAACATTCAGATCAATAGTTTATCTTCTTGAGAGATAACTGAATACATAATTTCGTACATTTACTCTTACATTTTAATTCATTAATTAATTATTTAATCACTGCTTTTAGTTACTAATCCTTAATATTTAAATTGATATAAATATTATATAGAAGGATTTTGAAGAAATATTTTCTATTCTATAAATATATCAGACATAAACATTTTTTTTAGTTTAATCCTCTAATATAACCTATATGAATATGTTTTATCAGATTTAAATCTTATATAAAACTATATTTGTAATAAATATTCATATACTGAAACATTCGTGAATCTAACCTGAAACTTTAATCTGGGAATTAAATAGCGTGAAAATGTAGATATTTAATTTTAATGAATATATATATATATATATATATATATATATATATATATATATATATATATGTATAAATCATTACTATCTTAAAAAATACAAAATAGATTAATCGGATTTTACTTCACCCATTAATTTGGTTTTAAATAACTGTTATCTAGATTTTATTTATTTAAAATTAAATTCTATTTCGGTTTACTAATATGTTTTTATTACAGATTAATTTTAAACACTATTCAAATTTCTAATTTTCATATGTCGTGTATAAAAAATGTAATAATTCATTAAATATAGAAAATAATATATATTTCCTTGAAATAAATGAATATTTTTCTACAACTATACCAAATTAAATTAAAATACATTTATTATAAAATTGATATGAAAAACATTGGAAACAAATTTCGAAATTTGGAACTAAATTCATTATTCCAGTGTTAATTTCGAATTATCCATTCCGATTATCTCATTTATAAAAGTGTAATGTTTTTAAACTGTATTAATTTGTTTTGTGTCATATCAAAATAATAATGTAATAATGATACACAGAAATGACAATCATTTATGATGAATACCTAAATAACAATAATTTTCTCAGCAATGAAAATAATTTTATATTTATTTTGAATACATATATATATTTATTTTTCAATTAAAAGAAGTATTAGATATTTAAATATTAATTTTCAGTGGTAAAAATTTAATAAAAATTATATTCATTTTCAATAAATATATTTTTATATATTTTTTAGTTAGTGATGTATATTTATTTTTTAAAAAAAATTATTTTCGATTTTTAACTATATATATACACTTTTTTAATTTTAAATAATTTAACTTTTTTTAATTTTAACTCTAACTTTTTATTTTTTTTTAATTTTACTTTTTTTAATTTTAACTCTAATTTGATATTTCAATATGTATTTAATATTAAAATTAGTAAACATGACATTTTTTATAAATTATTACTAAAATATCAAATAACATAGAATTTCCACATTAATTGACATTTCCAAAGTATAAAAATAAGAATTTTAATTAAAATTGCTTTTAACGTTTAGGTAGTTGATTGTAAACATGTAATCAACATTTTTATTTATTTTTTTAATTATAACTTTTGTCATTTGACAATATCAAAGAACATGTAATACTATTAGCGGTTTGATTAATCACTCAAAAACATTAAAGAATAAATAAATAATCCTCGATAGAACATCTAACGATTTCATCTACAAAGCAGATTAAAATTCAACGTATGAATTTTACTTTTGACGCCACATTTGATAATTTAACAAGCCAAAAACATCACAGTACAGTTGTTTTCATTAATTATAAAGAAAGATCGTAATATTTACCTGAAGGCATTAAAAATATTTTTAAAAAAACACACATTCAATCAATGTACAATCATTAACTTTTTTAGATTTGTAACAACTTGTAATATTATATATATATATATATATATATATATATATATATATATATATATAATTTGTAAAAAAACATCATACGTTTTGATTCAAAAAAATTAATAATCTTTTTATTAAATAGGTCAATTTTATAACAAGATATATATGGAAAATCAAATATTTTTTCGCTGATATATAATTATAAATTTATTTATATATAAAATTTATATTAATTATCAGGTTTCAAATTCAGTTTTTTATTCTTAATAATATTCACAAACAAATTTATTAAAACTGTAATTTAACAAACAAATTTAATATTTTTCATTAAAGAAATAAATATATACACAATCCTTAAAATTTCCTCGCCTTTTGTTCTTCAGATATTGAATTGTAAAACGAAATAACAAAAAGCAGAAAATATAAAATGCATATATATATATATATATATATATATATATATATATATATATATAATTATTTCTGTCCCTGCCCTACATGGCAAAGTAATACGAGTTAAAAGCTTTGAATTTACCTACATATTACAACCAACCCGCATACATTACTATAAATCCATCTGGTTGGTTTTCATCCTACTAATTCTAACCACAACATCCCGTATGTTTACATATTGTTATTCGTCTTTATTTCTCTTCGTTCAAATATTAATGTACGCAGAATTGAAGTTAGTCAATTAAAATTTATGTTGTTTTTTTTCAAAACATATTATCGTCAAAACAGTACGAAGTTTATATTAAATAAATAATTATTTTATTGTGGATGTAAGGAACATTTTTAAATTTTTACATACAATTATGTGAAATGTTTACTTTTTTATAAATATTCCGTGTAAAATACAAAGAGTGAAGTAAAGTGAAATATTGTTAAATTTTTTTTCAGATTTTATTTAGTTTTTACTTATAAATAAGATTTTGTTATAAAATATAGAGTACTAATAATAATGAAATTGAGAGAACAATTTTAAAAAGAATTTATGAACCAATAAGGTAGGGAGAAGTATAAAGGATATGTGCAAATGAAGAACTACAAAAAATTATACAAAATAGAGATATAGTGAAAATAAAATCATTGGAGAGAAAAAATAAAATAAGAATTTATATCACATAATTAAATTTTCTATCGATAAAAGGCATTTACCTATAAATTACTTTTACAAGATAGTTTTTTGAGAAAGAAAATAATTTCCTAACATTCAAGTAATTAATTGACTAATCGTCTCGTAATTTTTAATTATTTTGTAAAATAAAATTTTAATTGATTTTTTTTAAATAGCGAAAGAAGAGAAAAAGTATTAGTTTGTGGATAAGAGACTTAATTATTTTATGAAATGAAATTTTAATCGAATTTTTTTTAAATATTGAAAAAAAATAATGAGAAGTTTGTGGATATAAGATACATTTATAATGATATTCTATTTTCATAATAATAACATCATATCTACCGAATTGTAGAAAACGTGGAGCTATTTTTAGGGAATTTTGAAGAATGCATGATCAGTTTTATATTTTACAATTTTTTTTATTGAATTAATTATATTTTTATAGCTACATTTTTACTTACATACCTATTCATAGTTATATATATATATATATATATATATATATATATATATATATATATATATATATATATATATATAGAGAGAGAGAGAGAGCGAGAGAGAAATATACACATGTATAAAAGTAATTGAAAATATTTTAATAAAGTTTATACTTTTTTTAAAAAAAATAAATTTGAAAAGAAACTAATATTATCTAAAATAAGCTTTATATTAAAACTAAATTTTTAATAAGTATATTCTTTATTTTGTTTTGTTATTTTTGTCCGAATATTTTTCTTGTATGTTAAAAAATCACAAACACACTATATATATATATATATATATATATATATATATATATATATATATATATATATATGTTTATTTCAAGTTAAATTCGTGAAAAAGTTTAGTAAAATCAATGATTAAAGGAATAGGAAAAATAGGATTAATTAAAAATGAATAAGTTGTAGAAAAGTCCACATTTTCCAAATACTGTGACTACTCATTTCTGTCAAAATGTTTGTGTAGATTACACAGGTACGTACATCGTTTTATATATAAAGCGCCGCCTTGCCGTATGATGAGCGAAATGAAAAAGAGTGGGAAAGCGGAGGAGATATCTCCGGCCTAACAGGAGGTTAATCTACAATCTACTTGATTATGCAAATACCTGAATTAATAATGTAACAGGGAACCTCGCACAACTTGCTGGAAAACCCCAACGACAAAATGGAATCTAGCGAAGCTTGGCAGAATGCTGGTTGTGGAAAATTCACCTCACGGCACAACGTATAGATGCTATACGAGGAGATTTTTTTCTTCATTACAGGTAATGCACTGTGTCAGTTGATATTATATATATATATATATATATATATATATATATATATATTAGTTCGTGGGTTATATTCTACAATTGTTTCATTTGCGTACATATATACTCAATTATTCAAAACTGTAAGTAGTTTAAATTGAGTTCGTAAATATAAAATATTCCAATCTTAAAATTAAAACAGCATGTAGCTGACATACAAGACTGAATTAAAGAAAATGAATAACAAAAAATTCAATTTCAAATAAAAATAAAACTTGAAGACGAAATATATATAGACGAAATAATAACTCTTTGACCCTTTCTGGTACGACTTTAAACTCGTTTTTATCAAACGACTGTATAGGAATAAAATAGAAAAAAGAATAAAATGTGTTGAAAAGATAAAAATCAAAGCTTAACTTTAAACGTAATAAAAAGTTTGTTTTATAATCATTAAAATTTTATTTTTATGGATCGTAATGTACAGTATTGTCTTTTTAGTTTTAAGGACAAAATTTTATAAAAGACTTGTTTTGAATTATCTGAAGAGATAAACATAAAACAATGTCACTGGTAATTACGTTTTATTTATTTTATTTGATATATAAAAAAGTTTTGTTTCGAAACTAAACAAATATACAATTATAGATAAATGGAAGAGTATAATTAAAAATATGCATCATATGATATTGGAATATATCTCTTATCTATAGAAATAATTCAATCAAAACGATAACGAAACAATAAAAAGAAATATAGTCGTAAGGGTCAGTCAAGCAAAAACATACGATTGCACTTAATGGAACTCACTACCTATTACTGACAACTTTGAAAAATTAGCACAAGAAGCTTTCATTAATATTACTGTACAGAGAAAAATGTACCGCAATTTAAAAATTAATTCTGAGTGGATAGCCAGCAGGGAAAATGCCAGCAGTATGAAATTTACTTTTTATACTAGCACATTCTTCGAATGTTGTACATATTTCAAATCGTTTACTTTTTACAAAGATATACTTTCATGATAATATAAAAAAAAACTAATCAAAATAAACAACTCGACAAATACAAAAAAAAAACATCTTTAAAATAATATACGTTTATTACCATAGTCCACAATTAAAAGATTTAACAGTAACGCGAAGGATAACAATGAAACTTAAATAAACATTGTCTTGCAGTGAGTATGCCTTCCTTTATTCTGTATACTGTTTATTATGAACATTGTCTTAGAGCGCTTTTCATTTCAGCAAAAGTGTTTTTCTTTGATAATACGGAGTAAATTAACTGTTTATTATCTGTTAATTAATTTTTAAGTTATTCCGGAAACGTGTGTAAGACTTTATACACACAAAAATTAGAGTTTTACAATATACGTATATTCATAATCGTGACTATTACTTTTTTATAAGAAATTCATTATGTGGAGCGTATTGATTTTACGAGCGGTTGATTAATTAATTGGTTTTGTATTATCGTAGAATTTTAAAATTATACAAAAATAAATTTATATTATATGTTATATATATATATATATATATATATATATATATATATATATATATATATATATATATGCAATTATAAACACTTCCTAATTTGATAAAATAAAAATGAATTTTTTTAAAAATATATTTTTTTATTTTATTGTCTATATATCGATTTTAATAAGTAATTAAAAAATAAAATTCTTCTAGTGTTATTAAAAAATAATATTTATATAAAATTAAATATTTTTAAAACGATTTCATTAATTCTATATATCATTATTCTTCAAGTTATAATTCTTAAAATAAATAACTATGGAAATAATTATAGTTTTAAGTTAAAAATAAAAAATATACCATTAAATTTAATTTCTAATAACTATGATAAATTATTATATTTTAATAAAACAAAAATATACCAATGATGTTATATTAAAACTTTATCATTATTTGTCAGTCAATTAATAATAAAATGTTATATTATTAAAATTTTACTTGAGTCTAAATAAAAATATTTTTTAATTATGAAATGATTATTACACTTTTTACAATATTTTCTCATTTTTTTTTTTGTAATATTTGTATATTTTATCATAAAAAATAACAGAATTAGGCATGGAAAATATTAAGATACTATTTATTGAGAAATTAGTGGTTATTTATTATTTTATAGTTATTTAATATATTAATTTTCTTAAATAAAATTTGATAGACAGTTTTAATTACATACAAAATTTTTTTTATTAATAACTTTTTTGCAAAAAAATATAATAAATTGTAAAATATTGTCAGCTATTACACTAACAGGTATTTTTTCAATATCCACATGACAGTAAAAAATGATAGTTTTCTTCTAGCCAGCAGGTAACATCTTTGTATAATACATGTTATGCAAAACCATCGATCATATATGCAACTGATCTGAGCGAAAAATGACATCACAACAATACACGTATCTGAAGTATCATAACACCGACAGTTCCGAAACTTAAACTACATTCGAAGGCAACACTGCAAGCTCGACACATTTATAAACTGATGTGATTGATTGTGGCCCAAAGGCTTGCGTGAACGACACGAGACGCTTGCTTGACGTCGAAACGGGTTAAACTTTATAAACACTATTTAACAATAGATGGCTTCTTGCAGTGTAGCAGCTGTATCGATAGTTGACAACTTTCTATCTTCCTAGCTGAACCGAATAAGAACATCTGTGTCAAGCGTGTAGAATCATATAATACAACAGTTTTCAAAGTGTAGATCGTGCTTCCTAAACGGAAGCTTTTGTATATCGGGAGATTCATGAGTTACGTATATATTTAATACTTCGTTGTTATTCTAGAATGCAATTGGGTAAAAACGAGCATTGCCAAATCTGATTTTAATACGATTCGCAGTTTCCACTTCGATATAATATGTAAATGTACCGAACTACAATATAGGTTCGACATCAGCACTATTGCTATTGCGTTAAAAAACAATTACAACATTCAACTGATAACATCTTTTCAAATAAAATTATAATAAATAAGTATTTTTTTAGAAAATAATTACACATAATATTGTATATTCTTAATATTTTTTAAAGTATTCAGCTTCAGTATAATAAATTAATAAATAATTTCAAGTAAAAGAGATGTTAAACAAATACTTAATAATTAAACTACGATAAAAATTCATCTAATGTTTTTTTATATATTTCTATAATTTTTTTATTTGTTACAATATATATAAGATATACAGAATTTTTTTTACTTAGCATACAATTATTTCAAGAATGGAGAAATTTTTAATGAAAGATTTATGATTCATTTTTTACAATTATATTTTATTATTAATTCTTTTCAACATACACTGAAACAAATGTTTTATTATCAGTATTTACCAATGAATAGTGTAGAAAAAATGTCTCTCAATAAGATTCATTGACAGTACTATATACTTTATAAACATCAACAAGAAAAGAATTCTGTTGAAGCATATAAAAATTTGTTATTTTTTTTTTGAGTAAACACAGTACCTTAAAGGACATGTCGAAGATAAAGACATTAACCTTAGAAACTATGCTTTGAAAAACTTTTTATGATCGATGATGATATTTTTTGCAACATTTTGGAAGAAGATTTATTTTTATCCACGCATCAGAAATATGTGTAGTGTGCAAGATGGGTACCATATAAATTGACTGTTGGAACAAACAGAATTGTGGAACTGTTTATCTGTCTTTTTTTGTGAAATAAAAATAAACTATTTTTGAAACACCTCGTAACTTTGGATGAAATGTGGATTAATATGAAAATATAGTGAGAAAAAGAGTTTATTTATTGCAAAATTGGATAGTCTATTCCATCAACATTTAAATTGAGTTTAAGTGAAAAAAAATTTTTGTCTATATGATGGGATATGAGAAGAGTAATTTATTAAGAACTTGTAAAGACAAGAGAAACGATTAATTCTAAAAAATATTGTCAACAACTGGACAATTTTAACAATAAATTTTAAATGAAAGCGTCCGGATGGTCTTAATAAGAAATAATTTATCTTATATCAAGACAATATAAAGCTATATCTTTCTTTAAAACATAGAAAAAAAAAGAAACTTGATTGAGAGGTTTTAAGTCACTTAGCATATTTTCAAGGTATCCATTCTGACTAGCGTTTATTTTTGGTTGTACATTTTTTTTAATCGGAGATAAAATTAATAAAGATGAAAATGTAATAAAGACACTGGCCGAGTTTTTAATTTTCAAGAATGAATCATGTTATCGAAAAAGAAGAATTCAACAGCTTCTATGCAATAGAAATTACATTGTTAATTAAAGAGTATGAAAAAATATTATTATCTTTTCTTTTAAAAATCAACAAAACTCTTTGTTAGACTTTATATATATATATATATATATATATATATATATATATATATATATATAACGATCAATATTATTTAAGCATTTTAATTAAACCTTTTATTAAATAAAAATTAGTTAATAAAAAAAATACAAAATAAACTTCATTAAGTAAAAATTCATAAAGTAAATAAAGTACACAGAAATAAAATTTAAATTAAAATTAAATAAATCAACTTTTTTGTGTATAGAACATGATTAAATAATAAATCTAGTATTGTAATTCGTTTTTTCATCCAATCATGTACATTTATAATTAATTTTATTAACAAATTTCATTAAAATGTACATTTTTTATTAAACTCATTTTCTTGTTCATTGTACTGAAATTTTGTTTGGAAAAAATCTAAATTAAATATATATATAAATATATATATATATATATATATATATATATATATATATATATATATATATATATATGAATGTATGTATATAAATGTACAACTTAAGAAGGAATGAAGTAAATATTTGCACTTTTTCGACGTCTGTATCTAATGACCTGTATATAAAAAGAAAACACTTTTCGTATAAAAGCCTGTCCTGACATTGACATTGTAACTAGATCAATGTTTCACGTAAGCTCTGAATAATAGTACAAGAGTAGTGTTTTTGTGACTTGTTCGTCGACATTGAAAAACTGAGTGGATAAAAAAAGATGCTTTGAGTACATTGTTTCGCGTGCTATTGTAGTAGATATAAATGCAAAAATGTAGAGTACGTTTAAATGAAAAAAAAACAACGTTTAATTTACTAAATACTTTGATTTATTCACAATTTTTTAACAAGAATGATTATTTTATTCAAGAACACATTATATATATATATATATAAATTTATCATCAACAGCTTTTTTTAATTCACTACTGAATTAAAACCTTTTCCAAAACTTTCAAATTTCAGTAATACAAAACAATGTTATTCTCTTTTATTCTATACCGAAAATTTTTTTTAACGTCTCTAATCCTATTTATCTATAAGCCTGTTTCATTTTAATGTTCACTGTCAATAATTGCTCTCGTCAAATAATTATATTTCCTCTTTGCCATACAATAACCACATTTCCACTTTAATCTTTTTAAAATGGAAATCTTTTTACTTCTGTTACAATGTATTTTATAATTTTTGTTTGTTCTCTTTTTTTATATTCACCCATTTTTTTGTTACTTCTACATGTTATTCTTAATATACATCTCCTTACACTTCTCTAAATAATCTAAAGTCGTTGAATTATTCTATCATTTAAGACTTATGTTCTATTATCATAAGTAATAACAGATAAGATGTGTTGAGCAAAAAGAAAAATAGAAAAATACTGGACTTTGTGATACAGTCTGCTTGTAAAATGATATCATCCCATTTTTAATCTTCTATTCACTTCATTCACAAGGATTCAATTTGTGCTAATGATCTATCCTAATATGATATTATATATAAATATATATATATATATATATATTTATATATAAATATATATATATATATATATATATATATATATATATATATATATATATATATATATATATATATATATAAATATATATATATAATCATAATCAACCTCTTTATATTTACTGCTAGATGAAAGCCTTTCCAAAATGTTTCGACTTCGACTGATCAATTTTTTTTTCTTTTAGTTTTTCAGAAAAAAATTATTATATCTCTATCCCATCTATGTATAGTTTTTTAGCCTTCTCATATATCTACGTTGCCAATCAATATATATATATATATATATGTATGTATTGTCTATGCATACACAAGATGTAAAACAATTTTATACATTAAAGGTTTACAAGTACATTTATTATTTATAATATTTAAATTTTAATTAGATATAAAGCAAAAGCCATGATACATCTTCCTTGTGTTAATAAATTTTCTATTTTTTCGTAGTATATACTATATTTTTAATATACTCTGATGAAATCAATATACATCTTATTAATAAGTTTTCTTTTAATAAAATACAGTAAAATACATATTTTTCTTTCATCAACCACTTTTTATAATTTGTAAATAAAATCAATATGATTACTGTTCATTTCAACAAAAGTAAATTAAATAAATTACTTTTTTATTTCATCATAATAAAATATTGTTTATTGCAATAAAAAAATAATCCGCTTAATTAATCAAAAATGTTTATAAAATAAAAAAATTAAACTATTAGAAATATTTTAGTTATTATACTTTTTCCCTTTTTTTTCTTTCTCTACATATCTATACATACAAATTGTATATATATATATATATATATATATATATATATATATATATATAATTGTTTTAAAAAACTTTTTCTAAATGTTATATCAATGAATAAATATTTTTTATCATAAACTATTATATTTTTCTTTAATTAAAATTTAATAAAAAAAATAAACAAAATAGTTTTATTATATTAAATAAAAAATTTAAAATTTGAATTTATTCTGACTATTTGTGCACGTAAAAAATGTAAAATACGAATTTAGTTTATTGAAGAATTGAACCCTTGTATATGTAATCAAAATAATAAGAAACTCTGACCTTTAGAATAGACAGCAATAAAATATGTTCGCCAACCCATACCGCCTTATCGATTTTCTCTACATAACATTTTCATTTTTAAAAAAAGAAATGTTGTTTTAATTTAAACGTAGTTTTATTTATTTGAAATTGATTATTTGTGTTGTAATTTTTTCATCTCTATTGTGTTGATTTTTAATTAACAATAATTAAAAACTGCGAATAACCTAATATTAATATTATTGTAAACAAGTAAGGTAATTACTTGAAATTTTATTTCACTTAAATCAATAAAAGGTAGATTTCTAAATAAAACACTTCAAATATATTTTTAATTCAAATGACTGAAAATGAAATATTCTTGTTTTATTAATATATTTTAATTAATTGATATATTAAATAAATATAAAGCTGGTACATTTCAAATATTTCATATTTTATAATTTTAAATTATTCTTTACATTTTTACAAATATTGATAAATAAATTTATTTTGAACTTGTTTGTTCTTTTTATAGAAATCTGGAAATTAAATCAAATATTTTTATTAATTTTATATTATGTTTCCATAGAATTCAAAAATAAAAACTAATTAAATGTTTACATATCACTGATATTTTTTTCATTTATATTCTGTACATTCAAATAGTATGAAAAATATAAATATTATTTCTAAATCATACGAGATCAAATGTCAAGATTAGATATTAAAGAACTACCTGTAGAGAACCATATTCGAACTCTTAAATGATTATATATTTAGATATGATTTATTCAATTCTATATAAAATGAGTTAATGACAAAAGCATCAACTATTCGCACCTCGAAGAATCGAAAAGAAGCTCCGTTTCCTGTTCTCGACTGGCACTGACAATATGGAAAACCGTATCAAAAATCCATTCATCTTGTAGGTACGAATAGCAAAGTAGAATCGGGGCCGACCTCTGTCACGCTGTATAACGCATAAGAACTTTATCGTTTTCCACCCAACGTCTGTGCATAGCGCCTGTGACATCACCGTGCGGTTGACATTTCATTCTAATGCTTTAAATTCAACCAATCTATTTGACAGTTAACATGTAAGTTGGTGTCATAGGCGATACGTACTTGGTTCAAAAAATTTTCAAAAATTGCACAAATCATATTCAAAACATCATTCGTCAATTTGTGTACCTATTAATATATTTCGAAAAAATCCAAACGTATTTCTACTGAAATGTCATCTTCAGTGCTTTTTAAACATTAATATGTCAAGATTATAATAAATAACGTGAAATTGAAAATTTTGAAAATTCAAGAAAAATATTCTGAAAAATACAAATATATAATTTACTTTAGAATTTTTTTTTTATCTCATATTTTAAAATAAACAAAAACACTAGATTTTAATTAAAATACTAGATAGTTACATTATAATTAAATAATAACAATTATTTTTCTATGAAAACCTAGAAAAAGATATCAAAATTTAATATTACTGAACACAACTTGAATCTTTTATGAAGTTTTTGTTAGATATATCGTTTTACCTAAAGAACACTTTAAATATCTTTTTTCTTGTTCTTCAAATTAAAATTTTGAAGAAAGTACATTCTTAATGCGATAAATGTAGTTTTAAAATCATAATAAATAATTATTTATCTTAAATACTAAATATGTTATTGCAATAATTTGAAATATTTACAAGTTCTCATAAAAAATAAAAAAGTACTTAGTGTGTTTTTGATTTTTTTATAAAATTATATATTACATATATAATATTTTCAAGGTATAATAAAAATAACACACTAATTAAACTATAAATTTGTAGAAAAAACGATTATTTGGAATATTAAACAAATACTGAACTTTTAATTTAATACATATTACTTTAGTAATATTTTGTAAATTAATTAAAAGGGGATAAGAAAAATGCAATAAATTTAAAATTGGATTATGGATGCTTCATGCATTGAAATTAATTTGTAATAATGTAAAAAAACACTCACGCAATTTAATTACAATTCTGTTTTTCGTTTATTGAAAAAATGCATACGTTTTAATCGACTTATGTACTTAAAATGAATGAACTTCATTAATTATCATTTGATTATCTGTTTGTACTGAAAAGTTATTATTACATACACAAAACAAAACATGATCACATCAAACGTAGAATTCTGATAATGCTGTATTCGCATCAGATTTTTTGAGGGGCTAATTCGTTTGAAAAATATACAAATATTACGAAATAGGTATTAAAAAAAATAAACAACGAGAATTCGACGATATGCAAAAATCTATGTTTGAGTGAATAACTTCAAATAACTGAATATTTTCGTATTTTATTACGTTGTAAAAGTGTGCATAAATTTCAGTAAGAATTTCTAGTAGCTGTGAAAACTTAAAGAAATAGTTGTTCACAATTTAGCAAAGAAATCATATTTTATATTTTTGGGGAAAAATAGTTAAAAACTAGGTAAAAATATGACATAACACAAATTAATTATTCATCAAAATATCATACAATTTTATTAAAGTAATCAACAGTCAGTTATTGTTTTCTTTATTTACTGATACATATTTCAATAAACATGAGATTATCATTAGATAAGGGAAGATAATTGTCAGATGAAGAAAGATGTAAATTGTTTAAAGAAAAATTTTAATAGAGCTATTGTAATGCGCAGTAACACACAAAATAAACTACTTATTACTGAACATTTTTATGAAATCTTGTTGCATTTAATTGTGTTAAAATGAATTTACCAAAGTATCAAAACAAATGTCACTGCTTATTTTCAAATTGTATTGAAATAACTTTCATACAAAATGAACTACCATCTCAACTTAAGTCTTGAAAGTGTTCAATAGTTATTTTTTGCTCACTTTCTTTGTTTATAAGCTGACGCAAATTTCTATAACAATGTTTATCATAATTACAGTGCTGCATTATAAAATCTAGGTTGTAATTCTAGATTTTATAAAACATCACACTGATCGAAATTTGCATTAGCTTATTAAAAAAGAAAAAGAACAATAAATAATTATTAAACAACTTCAATATCTTATGGCATTGGAATGATAGTTCATTTATATTAAAATACTAATATTTTCTAACACAAATATTAAAATTTTTAATTTAATAAAATATTCAGATACTTTAAAAAAACGAATAATAAATATTGTTCCCTTCGTATTTGATATTCTTATTTAATTTCACTTTCTCATGAACTTTAATAAATTACTCATTCACAAAGAAAATAATAACGTTCATGTCTCTTTTATTATTATTTAAACAGTATTATAAAGATAATATTGATTTTTTTTAACAAAAAATGTAAAGTAAAAACAGACAAATACAACAAAATACCAGAACAAGAAAAGGCAAAATTAGATAAGACTATTCAAATGTGCTAATAAAACTATTTGTATATTAAATTATTAAAAAAAGTTTTAAACTTAATTCAATTTTGATTTGAATTTTATAAAAGAGATATTTTTGATTGTAAAATTTTCAGACTGGTTCTTTAATGTGGAAATAACTTTCGCTTTTTCTGCTTTAAATTATTTTGTTACTTGAGGCTAAGAAATTTTACATGCTTGTACGAGAACTAATTATATATGTATACTTTATGTATATATGTATGTGTGAGAGAGAGAAAGAGAGAGTATACATGTACTATTTTCCAAAAGTAATACACGTTTATGTCATCTACATTTATTATTTTTTTTATAAGTTGAAAAATTTTTTCATTTAATATTAAAGAATATTAAGTCACAGAAATATGTATAACAATATTGTTTATATCGTTTAATTTCGGAAAAACAAATTCGTTTATATATTTTCATCTTTAAATTCTTCAAAGACAGTAAAAATAATATTTTATGTTTTTCGTATATATTATATATTTTAAAAAACTGACTTTAAATAGTATATAAAACAACAATATTATAATTCACATAAATATGTAAAAATTATATCCTACTTATTAATATAATAAACTTAATCTTCAATTTTTTTATCAAATTCATCACTCAAACTTTACTTTCTGCAAATTTAAATATATGTTTTTCAATTTTTTTAAAAATAAATCACATTTAGTTGAGAAATACTAAAAAATTTAAAATAAAATTAATTAAATTTAACCACAGATTTTTCATTTTAAATTTGTTTTCCTAAAATTCAGTTTTGAATAGTGAAGGAGTTGATTTGTTTCTCTTGTTATTTTACAGTACTATTATTATCAAACAGTTATAATATTATAAAAAAATAAAAGAGAAAAACTTAAATATGAATAAAAAACCATTACAACTGTTTTAAAACTATATATTCAAAATTAAAATTTAAAACAGATGTAGTAAAACAGTTTCATGTTTGTTATATTTACAATATTAGAGAATAATAAATAAATAAATCATGAAAATTAAATGGCAAATCAACTAGAAACTTAATCTATATATCTAATCAAAAGTATGATAATTTAAATCGTAAACTTAAACATTTGAAATGGTTCGATTTTTAGTAATTGATTTAAGAAAATATTAGTAAAAATATGTATATAAATATATATATATATATATATATATATATATATATATATATATATATATACATAATTTTCACTAGAATTATTTCAAGATGACGACAAAATCAACTGGATTTCTCAGAGCCACAAGAACAAATAGGATTTCGAAGTGAATTTAGAACAATAGATCATATTCAAGTAGTAATAGAAGTTATTAGTTGATGCAGCGAGTATCAAATAACACTCTGTGAACTTATAGGCTATAAAAGCTTTCAAATCAATCAATACGTCAGCAATATTAAGTATATTGTAAAATAAAAATACAAAGAACATATTGGACTCTTGGGAAATATTTTTAAAAATACTACATCATCCATACAAGTGCATAAATAAATAGTAAAAATTTAAAACTATGAAATGAATGAAATAGGATAATGTTGGTCATATACCAAGAAGAAGAAACTACCGATTGACAAAAAAAATATTGATTAGGAATATAGATATATAAAAAGACAAGGGAAGAGACTCATGAATAAATAAGACAGAGGTATGAGAAAATTCATTGGAATGGATTTGAAAAGAACGGTATTAAATCAGTCAAAATAAAAAATTTTGGAAGAATCCATCCAGTAGTGGATAAAGAGATTATATATATATATATATATATATATATATATATATAAATATATATATATATATATAGAGAGAGAGAGAGAGAGAGAGAGAGAGAGAGCAAAATTTACAGACTTTTTTAACAAATCAAAAAAATTTATTAGCTTTGATCTCTAATATACAACACTTAAACGAATACTTAAATTTCAACAATACTATTGTTTCAGTGAATTTATTTTCAAATGCACCGAAATCCGTAATATATGAAATAAATGCACCTATAAAAAAAATTAATAGACCTTTATTATATAATTAATACTAAATTAAAACATCTAATCAATGATACTGAATATTGTTCATATAACGATATTTGAAATGTAATTAAAATTTTTCATTACCAATACTACAAGAAATAACTGCGTTACTTCATAAAAATAAGCTTTTTTGTAAATATATTTTTTTACAAAAAAAGAATTTTATAATAAAATCACTTTGTTAAACTTCATACAATTTCAAATAACTATACAAGTTCATTAACATAACAATGCGTGTTAATAAAAATGTATGTAGGCCAAAAAAGTAGTTCATGCATACATGTATGTTTATATATATATATATATGTAGTTATTTATATGTATTGTATATTCGCTGTTAAATTTAATTTTTTGCTGTATTTGTCAACGATCTATAAAAGTTTACTATTTATTACAAAGAATTAATTTATATCGTGTTTTTCATTATTTTGATTACATTCAATATATTAAAATTATATATATATATATATATATATATATATATGGTTGTATGTATGTATATAAAATTAATATATAATATTTAAAATTTAACTTATAAGGACATCATAAGTTACGTATAAAATGAAGTATCGTTGAAAATATTAATTTCATACATAAAGAAGTGATAATTTAAAATGTGAAAGCAAAATCATAACAAAAATTGTTTTTGTTGTAGGTTATTGTAAATAAATTTATTTAGAGAAAATATAAATTACGTTCATTTTAATTAAAATGGTTTTATTAAAAGATATTTGTATGTGATTTATTTTCTTTCACTACAATTTGATAAATAATTTAAGCAATTTTTTTTTAATTATTTGACTATAATGAATAAATATTTTTTCGTGTATCTCAGTATTTAATATATTTTCAAATTTAAAATTATTATTTAAATATTATTTTCATACATGAATCATTATTCGATATAAAACATTTGCTTTTAGAAATGTTCAACATATATTTATTATCCATTTTAATTTCCTCACGAGTACTTTATTTACAATGGTATTATTTTTAACAGATAAATAACAAGAATCTCTAAAATTTAGATTAAATTTAGAGAATGAATTTAGATGAAATTTAGATTAAAACAAATTATATTCAATAAATCAATATTAAGTTCTTAATTTTTTAATCATATTTTCACTATAAATTTTTCAATTATATACATATACTAATATTTGCTGAAAAAAGTCATTTATAAAAAATCTATATTTCATATGTTGTAAAAATATATTTTAGGAAAAACAGAAATAGGAAATATTGTTTTTTCTGGAAAGCAGTTATTTAACATTTAATAATATATATTGAGACAATAACAATTATATACTTGAATAATATAAATATCTATTTATAAATGATTATATATTTTTAATATTCAATAATTTAAAAAAGGACTAAAATAGAAAAAAAATCACAAAAATCAAACTAGGTTTAATAAGATAAACACTGTTTTAATTAAAAGCTATATAAAATGTATATTATTTTTTGGGAAATTCAGATTTAAAATCAATTTTTTATATGAAATAATTTTTATTATACTCATAACTATAAAAATAAAATATAGAAGTTCTTAAAAAATATAACAAATTATAATTTTTAATAGGTAATCAAGAAAAATATTTTTTAATAAACTGTAAATAATATTTTTCCATTTACATATATATTTATATAATTTAAAAAACGAAAATAGTAAGTTAAATATAGAGTAGAGTAAGTATTTAAAATTGTAATAATTTATGAATATATCAGAAATAGAACAAAATTTAACCTAACGAAAAAATAAAATATTCAATTCACTCTGTCAGTACGACTTCAGAGACATAGAAAATAGTTTCTTTAGTTCGATTTTTAGATATCTTTTCTATTGATACGAAATATATTTTCTACCTCTATACATATATAATATATAAAACCAAGATAAAGCTAGTGAGTTTACTGTTTCAGATATAACCCATATGAAGACACAGATATCCAGCTATCCAATATATTATGTAAATTAAGGGAACGTAGTTTTTAAATTTGCTTCCGGCTTAAAAATACCTACTTGCGGTCTTGTACATGTATATCAACTTATATATATATATATATATATATATATATATATATATATATATATATATTAAAATATAATAATTGTGGCTTGTTTTGATAAAAGTTGAAATTTCATGGAATTTTCAATTAATATCCCCTGTGAAATTTGTTTAAAAATAATTTGAAATTTCATATGGTGTATTTAATATTTTTGAATAAATATTCATATACATGAAAGCAAAAATTTTATAAAATATATCAAATTTCAAAATATGTTATGTAGAAGATATTTATAAAATATTTATTTAAAACAGTACGTATTTAACTACTAACAAAGAGAAATTTAAATAATTAACTGCTTTTATATTATTTTAAAAACATTATTATAATATGCACTGATAAATTAAATAGTAAAGAAAAATAAGTTTTATCGCGAAAAATGCATAAACAAACGCTGTTATAAAAATTCAAGTATTAGTTATTTTTATTTTCGTTACATGAAGTCATTTAAAAATAATAATTTATTTATTAACATTATTTTTAATATACTTCATTTTTCAAAATAAAATCTAGTACGAAAATATATCAAATCTATAAAAAAGTCACTAGTACAAAATTAACTTTTTTCAATGATGTTATTTGTATGATAGTACTATTTCAAAATGTAAAAATACGTAAATTCTTATCAAATGATCGTCTATCTGTCAGTTTACGATTTTTTAATAGCCTTTTCAATTACACTTCATAGAATGAATTACTTTTACAGTTCACAATTGTTTCAATAAAATAACTTTTTACTTGACGTTGTAACGATAGTTGTGAGTAAAAAATAATACCTTTGAATGAAACAAATTTTAATTAATCAATTCTATGCATAAGATAAATCAATTTACATTTTATTCCAACTCCAATTTCACAAAACGTTCACATACCCTCCATATATCGCGGTTTTATATTGAAGCCATACTTTCTAATAAAAGGAGAAAAAACCCTATAAATTGGTACACAAAGCTCGAAATTTTTTATTACGCTCCTCTATCTACATACCCTCAATTACCATTGATATGCAGAATTCAATTCTAAATTGAAATGATCCAAACACATTCACAGCTGCTGTGTGATGTTGCTGATAGCTGTTTCGATTCGGGTTTGGAATTGTGCCAAAGATCGGGGATTCTGTGGCGTTAAACACACTTTTACACATCACTGTTCAAGGATAACGGGTGAAGAGGAGTACGAGTGGGTTAAGTGCGGTGGCCTCAAAAAGGGTTTTCTCACTTTCTAGTTCGCCCTACAGTTAATTTCTGGAACGTCTTGTAAAATCTCACTGAATGATTGAAACAGTTTATTTACCAGTGCTTATATAATGGACGTTTTAATGAACTCGGATCGTTTGATTATAGTTCTTAAACGATACGAACTCCTTATTGACCGAAATCAAACCGAAATCGAAATTATTTGTTACGTACGTACAAACACAATTACTTTCTCTTTATATATATATATATATATATATATATATATATATATATATATATATATATATATATATATATATATATATATTCAGTTGTAGGATTAATTATTTAAACATTTTATTGATAAATATTTTGTTAGGAAATTTAAAAAATCCTTTTTTATAAAACAATTTTTTTTTAATTATTTGTCAAAATATTTTTTGGCATTAGACTTTTACACATCTGTAATCAAGTGAATATTTAGTAAGTTTTTTATTTAAATATTATTATTTATTCATTTTTAAATAAACAATATATATATATATATATATATATATATATATGTATATATATATCTTTTTGAATCCCCTTTGTATAATAGTATAATAAAAAAATATTAATTTGTGAGTACATTTCCCCTCAATACACACACACGCCAACACACACAAAAATGTTTACTTCATTATGAATAAAAATAACCATTTTATTAAATTTCTATTATTTTTGTCCAATCTTTTAAAATTTTTCATTTATTAAACCACATAATACTCTTTATTTCAAATAAATGTCATTGGAGATAATAAATTGATTTAGGAAAAATCGACTGTAATAGTATTATTTTTGAAATGATTTGTTTTACTAATTTTTTTGGATTGATTTTTTAATTAAGTACTATCAAACACAAATCATTTTCATTTTTTCACAAATTTAATCGAACACACACACAGAAATATATATACATATACATATATATATATATATATATATATGTATGTGTATGTATTTGGACTGAATTATGAAATTAATTTACGTTTCAATAACATTTTGTTGTTAATTATCTACGTTTTAAACATAAAAGAGATTAACTATTACATAAACTCGTCTATCTCATTAAATTTATGACATATATTTCTGATATTTTTGGAAAGTTTTTATCATATACAAAATTCAATTATTTATACATGTATTTCATTTTTAATTATTAATTTAAAAAAAAAGAATAAATATATTACTATGTTATAATTTACACAATTTTATTTTATTTTAATAAAATAAAATTAATGTTATAAAAAAAATGTATATGTTTATTTTTATTTAATTTTTAATTAGTTAATTAATACGTAAACAAATATACTAATCTGCTTTTAATTATGAAATTAATTTTATTTGAACTAAAAATTCAGTCTATATTTATATATTCTTCAATATTTGCATACATACATACATATCATATAATATATATATATATATATATATATATATATATATATATATATATATATATATATATATTTATATAATAACCTCAAATTTCAAAATTTCAAATTGACTAATGGATTATTTTAATTAACATTTATTTATTAAAGTTAATAAATATTTGACATTATATATTTTATGTAAAATTAGTATTAAAGTCTATTCTTTATTCATATAGTAATCCAACTGAATATGAACTACACATTAAATAATCTTTTCTCTGCTAATGGATACCAACTTTAATGAAAATACTATCATAGATTTTTTGTTCTAGACAATTTTAATCGCCTTTAAGATTATTACATACAATGTACTTTGTTCTAACTTTATAGCTAATTTCCTAATGAAAAATGAGCTTTTCTATTAATGTACTTTATAACTCATGTAGTATAAAAATAAATACTTTATTTTAATTAATTATTAAATAAATGTACATAGAAATACATTAATATCATGAAAATTCATAATATTTTAACAAAATAATTAGTAAACTGTAGAAATCAAAACAATATTTATAGAAAAAATGAATTTGTTCTAGAAGTAAATAAATAAAATTGTTATTAATAGACTATTTTATTTTTTAAATTATGTATATTAATTTCTAGATTAATTTTACAAACTATACATTTATATCAATAATTTACAATAAAAATATATTCATCTGATATTGAATAAATCTGACATTAAACTAATTAAAGAATAAAAATTCATTCAATACTCTGTACTGTAATAAAATAAGAAAAATGGTAATAAAATTATCTTATAAAGAAAATAATATAAATAATTGCGACAAATCGTGTAGTAATTGGAATATAATTTAAATTTGTAGAAATATTTTTTTTGCTTATTTCAAAATATTGTTCTTCGTTGCCTTTAATAATTTTCTCGTTTTCATTCAATATATACGAGTATATATATATATATATATATATATATATATAAATTGTTATAATTTGCAAAATTTTGTATACAAAATACAATATTGATCTATTTATATATTAATTAATAACGAAACAGTTTTTGATTGACATAAATAAGGTGATTGTTGACATTTATGAACGCATGTAATGAATGTTTGAAAAATGATTAACGTTGTTTCCCTCTCAAATATAAACATTTATTGACTAAAGCCTATAGATATATCTACATGTTGATTTTGTATTTGTTTTGTTACACGTATTGAGTACAACCACAAAAATTCTCTTAATAATGTTTTATAAATTTATTTTTAATTGCTTTATTTTCGATTCATTTATCTTAATTGCATATTCATACATACATAAATATATGTAACTATAAGTATGTATGTGTAGTTATATGCAATTCAAGTTAAAACGTATTTTATTATATGACATAATTAATTTAAAAAAAAATCAATAGTAGTAATGAAATAGTTAAATAGTAACACAAAAAAATAATTATGATTTTATAACTTGTTTTATTTTCTTAATATTTATATTCTTCTAACTTTATAAAATAAAATATCAATATTTGAAATACACTTTTTTGTTCAATATTATAGAATTAAAATGTCATTATTCACTTTAGTCTATGTGCAAAATTATTTTTAACAAATAAAATAATATGTGTTTAAAGAATAGATTATATTCTATATTTAAAAACAACATCTTATAATATGAAGTGCTTTACGTACCTCTAAATTAAACTTCCATTAAATCAAAAATTATATATATATATTCATCAATAAAAAAAATTATAGAAAATTTTACAACATTGACAGAAAAATTAAACTATGATTTATTTGAAAATCGACAACACAACTTTTTGAAAATGTGATATTTGTTTCGTTTATTTTTTATGTTATTGCTTTTTCAAACAATACATTATTGATGTTAACTGGAAGTCTATATCCAACAGACACTATAAAATCACATTTTAAGTCCTAAACATTCAGCGAGAGGAACATTTTTGTCTTAGTAAGAGTCTTTAAATATTTAAAACAAAACGCCTGAGAGGATATACGTGCACAAAATGGAACACACAAAAACTAAACTTTATGCAAATCGTTGAAACTTGAGCGACGATCTATATAAATATTACATATATCATCTATATGAAATGTTTTGGTGCTGTTGTCCCTTGACAAAACCTAAAGAGTAAATTTTAAAGAAAGTGCAAAATGTCAACGATAAAATAGCTTTAATAATTATAAGATTATTTATTTAAAACATTATATAAATTGTAAAACATAATGAAAAATGTAAAAAATACAAAAATATGATAATATTTTTTTAATTTAAATAATCTTAAAACTTGAAACATAATCAAATTTTAATATTGTTTTTAAAAAAAACATCAATGGTATAATTTACTTTTAAATAGTAATATTTTAACAAATATAAAGTGATAATTTTGGTCTATTAACGAAAATTCTTTTTGGAAAAAAAACAGCCACACTATAATATAAAATTATAAATTATTTTAGAAATGATTGAATGTTATATTTAAATAAAAAAAACTTTCTAATTTTATTATAAAATTTTATTATTTTAAATAAAACCAACAGCTGTATTTTTAGAAAATTTCGATTTAAATCGAAAAACTTGAAGTAACTTAAACAAACTATAGATACGAATTTTCTTCTCTTTTCTAAACTAATCCACCCAAATTCTTTTATACTAGGAACTATCAAGTTTGAAATATCTGTTCAATACGAAACGTGTAGCGTTTCTTTGTGTGCATTCGATCTCACACACTTTAGTAATTGAAAACGGATTCTATATGCAACCACAGTATTTCAAAAGAATCTCACTTGTAACAAATAAATTTTTTTTCACTTTAGATTGTAAACGTGTTCTATTTTCAATACAAAATCTAGTATTTTATGAGTTAAAAATAGATTAATAATACAGCTATTGGACAATTAACACGACGAAATAACATTTTAATCAAATTTAAATTTTCTACACAATTATATTAGAATTTATTTCACATTTTTTTATAATTTACAAAAATATAAATAGAGAAATAATCAAATGTATATGTAATAAAATCTAAAAAAATACTCTATATTCTCTTTCGGATACATTTAACATTTTTTCACATTTATCAAACAAATACGAAACACATACTGAATATAAATACTTAAAATTGTTTACACGTACAAAAGATTTATTTGTAGATTAAAATATATTCATATTTATTGATTTATGTTATATTAACTTACAATAACTTTTTAGTTCTCCAAATAATTTCATCTGTAACTTATATTCAGTCTTTCTATATTTTCTACAGTTTTTAATTCAAAACTACTTTCATTACGAAATTACTTATTCAATAATTTAGATTTATTAAAAAAATAATGAAAATTGTAACTAGACGAGTTTTTACTTCTAAAAACGAGTCATTTTATCCAAAAAATTCAAAAGCATTTAATAAGATAGAAAATTGTTAATACTATTGTAAGTTATATTGTTAAATATTAATAAATAATACAAATGAATTTTCGCTCTCAATACCATAATATGTTATAAAATGTTCAATAATCACTTTTTGTTCAATTTATTTTTATAACAATATGGTGTAATGTTCATTTAGATAGTGATGCCATCATTATCAAAACCATTTTGTTATAAAATTAATATAAAATTTAAAATAAAAATTTTAATCAAAATTCTAATATAAAATTAATAAATAGTATAAGAAATTATTATTATTTTTTACTTAAACAGACATAACTTTTTGATACATCTAATGCAGGGGTCGGCAACCTTTTTTGGCTGCGGGTCAAAATCAACCAAAATGTGAGTATTAAAGAGACGTTTGGGTCAGAGATATTTTCGTATTAAAACAGTCTTTTAGTAAATAATAAGATATATTTTATTAAAAAAATAATTAAAAACATAGTTGAATGAACTTTATTTATAAACGTTCTCTTCGATATCAATAGCTCCCCTGATGTTGAACTTGTGACGTCAATTTAGTCAAGTCTGGTTTATAGTTAGTCGTTTTAAGATGAATACAAGCATCTGAATTTTCAGTAGTTAACCTGTTCCTGTTCTTACTTAATATAAATTTCATTTGTGAAAATATTTGCTCACATTTATAAGTAGAACCGAATGTGGACAAAATGGCAAAGTCAATTTTTTTCAAAGATGAAAACTTCGTAGGAAGTGATGCCCAACATGTTGATATCATGAGAAGATGATTATGTTCTGTTTTTTCCAAATCTTTCCGCAATTTCTTGAATTTATCCGTCCATAACGTCGAATTTTTAAAATCAATCATTTCTAAACTAAAATTGTCAATTTTTAGATATTGAAAATACTGCAAATTTAAAACATTTTCTTCTATTTCCTCGGGCTTTATTATAAATGTAAACATTTCTTCATGCTTCTTAAAACTTTGAAACCGACTTTCACATTCACTTTTAATGACGAAAATCCAACTTTCGAACATATTTAGATTGCTTTCATCGATATTTTCTTTTCCATGTTCCCTTTTTAACAAGGGAAAGAAATGAAATTTTTTAGTTTTTATGTCAATTTCAAATAATATTAATTTTGAAGTAAAAATTTTGAAGTAGTAATTTATTTTCGGAACTAAAGTGGGTCACTTGAAATTATCAAATGTGTCACTCGGTGACCCGCGGGTCATAGGTTGCCGACCGCTGATCTAATATATAAACATGTATATATATATATATATATATATATATATATATATATATATATATATATATATATTGTATATCAAAACAAAATTTGCCTTTGCATTAATGGAGATTGACAAATAAATTATTTATCATTGTATTAAACTACATATTGTTATACATTACTATAATAATGAATACTGATCAAACAAGTAACTAATTCCTTTATGACAATCCTCAATTTTGAACAATTATTTATTATTAATACCCACGTATGTTATTTGTATTTAGTGACCTACTCGTAAATTTCGTCAATGTATTATCTTAGATAAAACAATTACCGATTTTAATATTATATTATTATCATGTCATAATACAGTACAATACTCCTTTTATTAACAAACGCATATTAACAAGATGCTTTGTTACAAAGCTCGAAGAGTTAATATATATGTTTATGTGTATGTACATAAATGTATGTGTGTGTAATATTCGAATGTATAAAGACAATAGTAGGATATGTATAATGTTCGTGCGACTATAGATTCATTTTTTGATGGTTTTATATGTACATAAAATATATGTATCTACTCATATGTGTAGAAATAATCATAAAACAGCTTAAAACAAACGAAACAAACCATGCGTGAAACTATACAAAAGATATATAGTGTAAAGCACTTGTGCGAGACATGTTGCATTGTATGAAGAGAAGATGCTGCCATTAACACGTATTCGCTTGTATTAATTCCAATGGCAGACAAAAGTTTTGGTTACCCAACACTTTGATGATAGCGATCTACATGCAAACCATGTTATACTACTTCATCAGACGAGTGTGAACGACTCTTCTCTGTAAGTATTTGTGCCAACCACGTAGCGAGTTTTAATGAACACGCACTTTCAAATGTCTGTTAATTAATCCACCAACTAAACTACGGTTTTAACATACATGTAAAGTCAACTGCCTGTTTCTACCATTTTATGAATAAAGAGACTTCCATATAGACAGGTCGTAGCGCGTTATCAAGACTTACCCTTGATTTTAGTTTTGTATTTACTAGACAGGTGTAAAATATAAATGGTTTTGGTAAAATACACTTGCGTGGCTATACATAGTACACATATATCTGATTACTGTTTTCACATACAATTTATGTGTATAGTATGAGCTTTGTGAGATATTATACTTTTATGCAACAAAAAATATCATTTAGAGAATACATGTCTCACACACATAATGAAATTGAAAATTGTACTCACAATAATGAAAATAAGAAAAAATTACAACTATGTTCTCAGTTATATGAAAAAAATTTCATATGTTGAATTCACTGAACAAAAACATTTCAAAGTATCAAATAATTTATCTCTAGTATCAACTTCTAGAAAAGTCAAAAATCTTCTCTCTAATACTTTATCTGCAACTTTTTACTTCTTGAAACTATAGAACAACGTAAGATTTTAAATAAATTGAAATCATTTATCATTGAAAAAATATTATATAGTTAATAAATCTGAATTAAATAATAATAATACAAAATTATATTTTATATTCATAATTACTAATAATATTATTACTAATATTGCTACTAATAATTAACTAAAATGAATTTATTATTTTTGTTTAATTTCTTCATAATTCTTTCAAATTATTTTTAAACCATTTTTTTACTTATTTCCATTAAGAAATTAATAATCCAGTACCTTAAAATCATTAAAATATTTAATTATCTATTTGTTATTTACTTATTTATTCCTTCTAAAATCTTATAAAAAGTAGTGAAATATTTAATTAAAATTTACTCGTTTTTAATTTAAATATAAAACAAATAATATTTTCATCTATT
The DNA here is from genome assembly GCA_029203775.1 of Neoneuromus ignobilis. NCBI lineage: Eukaryota > Metazoa > Arthropoda > Insecta > Megaloptera > Corydalidae > Neoneuromus > Neoneuromus ignobilis. The sequence continues at coordinate 14,016,033 of CP092090.1, forward strand.
AAAATTTATTCTTTTGCTATTAAGAAGATTTTAATTGTCTTAAAATATTTTTTCTGAAAATTACAGAAAATTCTAATATACATCTATATTCAAAAAATAATTTTAAAAATATACAATTATTTAATTTGTGCTGTCAAATTTTTTTAAGTTTATTCATAATATTAGTACATTATTTTAATTTTATTAGCATTGAGTTAAAAAATTATACTTAGAATTTAATATTCAATCAATATCAAATACAATATATCATTGTAAAGAAAAATTAGTGTGTATTTTTTTCAGAAATATTTTAGAAAACTATTTTTTCACTTAAAATTTATATAAAAAAATGTAATATTACTTTTTAAACTTTTAAAAAAATATTTCAATATTTTAAAATAAAGTATTATTAATTAAAAACAAATTAAATATTTTTTTTAATAATTTGATATTACAGAAATAAACAAATACACACACACTTATATATATATATATATATATATATATATAATGATCCAATTTTTTAATCATTTGTAAACATGACAAATATTTTGTAAAAAGTTTTATAAAAGACGATATCTATCCAAAATAAGTAAGTTTTGACACCATATTATATTTATCGAAATATTACACTCATTATGATATAAATTTTTCTAGTTGTCAAGACTAGCCTAATGCGTTAAATCAATAAAAGTTCAAAGCGGAAAAGAAAATTGAAGATAAGTACAAAATTGAATTTTCGGCTATCCAGAATTCGATTTATGATTGAAACGATGTTCCGCCACTGTACGTCGTAACTTACACATAATTCTGTTGAAATCTGACAAGAAATATGATAAACTTGATTTATTTGGCAAAAGTTCGTTTTGAAGATAGAATACATACGTATGTGAAACATATATAAAAATGTACTCTATTGAAATGCATTGTATTTTTTTAATCCGCCAACGGTGGCTGTAAATTTATTATTACGACGTGGAAGAAAAAAGTAACTACAAGGTTTTTATTCATTTAGAAATATACGCGTTTTTTTACATGACAGAAGAACAAATTTTGTATTCAAAAATGTACATTTATATTTTTTAAATTGTCATGTTTTTTAAAAGAAGATCATAGTTCAAAAAATATTTTTATAGATATATCTTCTATATTTATAAATATTTAATATGAATATTAATTTTATCATAATTTATTGTTAAATATTTTTTTGAATGTAATAAAATAATTTTATTAAAAATTTAATTATAAATGAATCAATAATGTATAGTATGTCTTATTTAAAAAATTAAAATCATTATTTTAAGAATGTATCTAAGTGTACAATACACTTTGTCTAATAAATTTTCAAATAGTTATATTAATTAATTATTTAATCTATTTGTAAATAATTCATATTCTATACACATTTTTATTCTGAGAAAATATGAACTTAATATATTAAACATTCAATTGAAATCATTCTTCCATTTAATCATTTTTTTTAATTACATGGCAATTTTGTGAAATTACTTTTTTAATTACATGCATTTATCTTTTTATAAACGTATTATTATTTCAAGTGAATAAAAAAAATAATATTTAATATACGAGGATCGTTTGATAAGTATGGTAAATTTATTTATTGTTTTATTTAATTAATTTAGTTTATCTTATTTTTTTACCATTCTTATCAAACGACCCTCGTATGTACATATATATATATATATATATATATATATATATATATATATATATATATATATAAACCTATAAAAACTTTAATTATTCAAGATTTATTTTCAGATTTTCTTTCTCAAATTGATTAATACATAATATTATTTAATATCAACAATTATATAAGTTTCAAATAATTAGTTGTTACATGAAAATTATATGAAGTATTTAAAAAAAAGAATTTATTATACAATAATAATGATTAAAAACTCACCATTAATTGAAATTATATCATCCTTTTTGAGCGCACCTATAAAATAAAATAAATTTTAATCAATATTTAGATTTATATATATATATATATATATATATATATATATATATATATATAACTCAACAAGTTACTCAACAAGTAAAATAATTGTTCATTAAACAATACAAAAGTTTTGATATAAAATTTATAACATTGTAGTAAATACAATTTATATCTACTAATTTTATTTGCATTCAAAAAAAACATTAACATCGAAAACAATATAAAATAAAACAAACAACTCTGAAACAGAATAAAATACATATAAATTCAATTAAATTGTATGAAAACGATTGCTTAATTTAATTCATCAATTTTACAGTAAACTACTTCGTATCAAAGCGTTTGCAGCATCCGAATATTTTCTATATTCCGCGATAAAACAAAATTTAAGAGGATATCATCTTGAAAATAACAAGGCTGTAAAGCCAGCTGTCGAACAGTGGCTTCGCGACAATGATAAGAACTTTGCCAGAGTGAACTTCAGTCCCTTATAAGGCATTGAACTTTATGAGGAAAGTGAATTTCATTCGGTAGTTATTGTGCGAGGAAATGATTACGGCATATATATGTTGACAAGTTTCCTTTAAATTTCGTATCATAATAAATGTTCTAACAGAACAAGAAACTTATTGGCTCTTAAAGCAATATTCACATACACTCATACATTTGTGGGTTTAATATTTTGCATCAATTCATTAATATAAAATAAGTATATATATATATATATATATATCAAAAACTACCTCTTCATAAAAATAAATTCTATCAAATGGCTTGATTTTAATATTTTATTCTTTTCTGTTAGTAGGTTAAAAAATTAAAAAATAAATTTATATCAAAGTGCAAAAACTTATAAAATATTTTTATATAAAATATATATTTATATCACTATAAAAAACTACTCTCATAGTAGAAAATCTATAATTGGCTTGTTTTATAAAAAAAAAAAATTTGTTTATTGTAATCTAATAGAATCCTCTAATTCCTCTTCATCACAGGACTTTTAAACTTGAATTATTTTTATTTTATTACTCTCATAGTAGAACATGTAATTTGCTTTATAATTAATTTGAAAATCTATAAATATTTTTACTATATATATATATATATATATATCATATATATATATATATATATATATATATATATATATATATATATATATATATATGGTATGGAATTAAGTGAAAACAGTATTTATGTATGAAGTTTAAAATTCATGAAATTCGTTTAACTGAATTTATGGCTGGTGGCGTTTTCATGGGGGAAACGGAATTTGTCATTATACTAGATGGATACACATCAATCTATCAAAACTGATGCTGATTTCATGAACCGGTTTATTAATTAAAATGGACTGAATGGTTGGTATCATAATGGATGTTTCCATCTTACACAATATACAACAATTTGTTATATATTGTTTAATAATGATTTACATACATGTTGCATAAAATTACGTATTTAATTATCGAACAAATAACTAAATATGAAATATCAAAGATTTATTATCATTGTTATAATTCATTTTTATGATTTATAAAATCAATATTTTAAATAATAATTGAATTTTGTTTGAAAATGAAAGCACACTAAACATGTTTTCTAAATGGGTAAATAAATAAATTTTAAATAATGCATTATCATTAATTATAACTATTCAAAAGACCTGTATGTTTTAAATTTTATTTAAAATTCATTGGTTTGAATTACAGTTTATTGATATTGATTTTAAAATTATTTTGTATGAAAAATTGAAAATTGGTTGTAGAAATTAATAAAATATTAATCACAAAAAATACAATTTGGAAAAAATTAAAGATAACAGAAACATGTTTAAAAAATATATATTTTGGTTATTTAAACTTTTGTTTAAATTCGTTTATCATCAAAATGATACGAGAAAAAAATAAAAGTAGTAGTGAATAATAAATTTACTAGACAAAAAATATTTTTATTATGGACATTAAATTACGTATAAATAAAGTGAACAATAAATGATTAATAAACATTTTTATAAAATACTGTGAGGTCGAAAAAAATAATTTATTTGTTTGAAAAGAAATTTATTTTTTGTTTAGATTAAAAAGAATTTTGTATAAAAATATTCATTATTTGCAAAAAAAGATGTTTTTAAAAAAATTTTTCGATGATTGAGAACTGAAAAGCCGCTTGGGGTGGTATAATAGTATATATATATATATATATATATATATATATATATATATATATATATATATATACTATTATATATATATATATAAATATATATATATAAGAAAATAAATTATGGAAAGTACTAACTAAAAAAATATTTTTAGTAAGTTTTCATAAACAAATATATCATTATATACTTAATATATCAATTTATATAATGAAATAATATAAATTAAATAACAACTAATGAATATCTTCTTCAATTGACATTAATTAAGATTTTCAATTTATACAACTGGTGTACATGTGTGTGTGTATATATAAACACACACACACACACATATATATATATATATATATATGTATATATGTATATACATACACACAGACACACACACATAAGCACATACGTTTGAGTTTACTGAAAATAAACACGAACAATACGAGTATTATTTGAGAATGGACGTAGGTTAATCATAACATGTCTTATAGGCATGAGTATGAACTCTCGTACGAACCATAACATAAATACGGCACAATTAACGAAAATACCTACACAATTCAACCGACCTCTACGGGCTACTGATTTATAACTATCTCTTAAAGCACGAAAAAGCATTATGCGAGTACAAACGTAAATTAAGAAAATTAAGCAAAAACATTCCGACCACGGATTTATATTCCATGCTGAAGAGGAATCTATGTTAAGAATTTCTTTAACTTTCGATTAAAGCAATTGTATTTCCGTTTTTCTATTCTCGTTTCACAAGATATATATGAATGTAGAATACGTTGAAATTGTATAAATGGTAAAGAAAAAGAACAGAAATACGTGTTTCATTTATCAGTTTCTCTTTTAGCGAGTACAGTTTGACTGTTGTTGTGGTTAAGATTTTTTTGCTTTATTCAAGAGGATAATTAGTTTTTAATTTGGATTTTTTCCGTAGTAATGTTTCAAATTTTAACATTTTAATTTATCATTAATGAGTTTCATAAAACATTTTTAATACTTCTTTCGTCATTAAATAAGAATTTGTCTGTATATAAAATTTGTTACATTTTAATCAAACGAAATTTCTCGAAGAAAGAACTGCTCTGTATACATTGTGACAAACCGGAATTCAACATTTGGAATTACATCATAAAAATAACAAATCACATAAAACTTCAAAATAAACTCTTACAATTTTATGACATGTCTGAAAAGTACATATATTTTTTAATCAGTTTAACACTGAAATTCTTTCTATTGAAAATTCAGATAATAAATATAATGAACTGTATACACGATTATAAAATTTTAATTTCACATTTCAGAATAAGCTTTTTTAAAAAAGGATTCAAAAGTACTGAAAAGTATTCGATTAAAAAACATTTGTTTATAAATAAAAGAACTGTTTTCATAACCAAACATTGAACAAGAATGCAATCGTCTAGTATATATTTTTTTAAGTAGGAAAATTAATTAATCCGTTAAAACTTTGAAAAGTACTAAAAATATTTCATAAAAATACTTTACAACTTTTCCATAAAATATATTAATTTAGTTAATTAAGAATTGCACATCGTTTAATTAGAATTACTTTAATATTGATTTTGTCTCATACATACATATATACTTACATATATATATATATATATATATATATATATATATATATATATATATATATATATATAAATATATACATATATATAAATTATTTTTAAAACGTTTAAAATTAAAAATACTGAATAATATTTCATATATTTCATTATTATACTAAATTTTAAATTCAATTTACATTTTATTAAACAAGCAATCTTAAATACTATTTACTAGTCAAATTAAAATATAATATACAGTTTTAAAATAAAACGACAGAAATATTCATTTTTCTAATCATAAATTATCTACTTAATATTTACTTTCTATAAAAACAAAAACATATTAAAGAAATAAATTATATTTTGAAAAAATAAATGCAGAATTTTTTTATTTAATTTTAAAAATTATTTAGTTAAGAAATATCTTTCAAATGAAAATAATTATCTAAAAATAATTTCATTGTTTAATAACAATTTCCAGTGAAAAATTCAATAAAATATCATTTATGTAATTAAAAATATATATATTCTTAATAAGACTTAATTAATTGGTGAAATAAATTTTAAAATAAATACAGATAATTAACTTCAAAAAAATGATTATAAAAAAAATATTTTAAATTAAAGAAAATTTTTTCATTTTGTATTAAAAATCTTTTAACCTTATAATTAATTTTAATTATTTGTTTTTGTGAAGTAAAATATATTTTAATAATTTTCAGTTCGACTAAAATGTATAACTTTGTTTGCTTATATATATATATATATATATATATATGTTGTGAAAATATAGTAAAGTATAAATAAAGGTTTGTTATTAAATAAAAATATTCATCACACCGTAGTATTCTATAATACAATTATTCTGTATGTTTTGTGTACGATTGTGTTTGTATATGTTTTTGTGAAATATTGCTTTTCCTCTCAATTTGATGTCCAAGTCTGCTGTATCGATTTTACATTAACAAAAATTGATGTATTGTGTTTTGATAACGCTTAGACGCACTGCGTCGAGATAGTGAGAAACGTATAGAAATTTAGTAGCTTGTCAATCGAGAAGTCATGGTCACAAATTTGACACTTCTGAACATGATATAATTCATATATGTTCAGTTTAACATTTATTTCAGGAAATGAAATAGATATTTCGAAGTGTTAGACGTGTTTATAGGCTACAGAATTGAAAAGATAAAAATGTTTTAGAGATGAACGATTCTACGTGGTTATTTTAAAAATGGATGTAGAAAAAACAATATGTTTTACGTTTAGTCATTTATATTAGATTACTAACATGTTTATAATATTATATTTTATCAAATTTATTACAAAAAATTTAAAAAAATTATTAATGAAAAGAAAATTTTTATATAATAATTTTATTTCAATTTGAACTCAGAGAATAATAACATATTTGAAATTTAATTTTCTGAAATACCTCTTCTACAAATAATTTTCAAAGGTGAAATTCCGAGAAAAAATATTTTATATAATTAGAACAAATTTTGCCTTTATTAAATTCGTTTGAAAATAAAATATTATTAAACTATTTGTGTTTTACTTCATATAGAAGTAATTATTATTTAATTACGTATATAATAATTAATAAAGATAAAATTTCATTTATCATTTTTAACTAATATTAATAATGAAAAAAATACAATGACTTTTTTAAAAACTAGTGAAAATAAAATACAATAAAATTTATATTTTGCCATTTTATTATTTTTTCAAAAAAAAATTATTATATGTTTTAATATTTATATTACTGATTTCCAAATAAAATTTTGTAAAAAAGGTTCAGAATATCAATTTATTATTCTTTTCAATAATATATATACACACAGACAAATAACTATTAAAAAAAATAAAATTATTATTCATTTCGTCATTTATTATTTTTTATAAATTGATATATATAAAAATAAAATAGAAGAACTGTAATATTAATTATAATTAATACTACAGATAATTTATTCAATTTATATATATATATATATATATATATATATATATATATATACATGATTATATTTAATCATAATTTTACGATTTCTAAAATTTACCAAAAGTAACAAATATTTCATAAAGATTTATATATTATATATATATATATATATATATATTTATATTATATTTTTATTTTTCAAAGCTAGTTTTTAAACAATATATTAACTACACTTCTTTCAGTAGAAGTATATGGCGTTTTTTAAGCATGATAGAACTTTAAATTGAATCCTTATCGAAAGTTCTATCTTACCAAAAAAATGCATACATAAATAAAATATATACATTTTATATATATATATATATATATATATATATATATATATATATATATATATATATATGTATGTATATATAAAGGTATGATAAAGAAGGGTATTTATAGGTTAGATAGAATTTTCGATAGAGATTCAATTTAAAGTTCTATCACGCTTAAGAAAACAACTATACTATAAAAATTTACATACCGATATTTTTATTACATTTTTAAATTTAAAGTAATGAAACAAGAAATGTTTTAAAAATATATAAAAACGATGGCATAAATAGTAAGATATTTTTTAAATGAAAATTTAATAAAATTCCAATTTCTAAAATGTTTATCATTATTCTATATATTATGCTTATTTTCTATATAAACAAAATTTTGTTTCATTCAAATAAAAGAAATTTTCGATGTATATTATTTAATTACTTCTTCTCGAAAAAAGCGTGTAGCTTCTATAAAAAAATAATAATAGTCATAACTCTACATTATCTCCCATAACATCAAATATGATAAAATATTAATCCCTTATGATATGAAATAATTAACATGTATCGTTTGTTATCTACAGAAAAGCTTTCCAACCCTCTGCACACAGAAGTTCTCTTATATATTAAACAAACATGCCGAGAACTGTACGCAGAGCAGAACCGCAACTATAAAATGCAGATCTTTTAATAAACAGTGATAAATCTTCACACGCACGTGCTTCGTAACACCTGTGTCATCCGAGAAGCGTTATCCATCCATCATACGGCAAGCGAATGGAACGTAACGCCACTACAATCACATCTTATCACCGGTCCATAATTCAAGCGTTCAGCTAGGCGCGGAAAGCGGACGCTACTCGATGGACAACACACAACACGCTATAAACACACACACATTATATATCTATATCTATATCTATATATATATATATATATATATATATATATATATATATATATATACGGTGAGTTAAAGGTACAGAACATCAACCACCGTCCTCCCTCACGCGACATCGTGATTTATGCCAGCGGCCAACGCGCGTGATATATTACAGCAATAGCAATTAGCGCAGCGCGGCCGCGATACCATGGGCGACGTACTCCTCATCGTACAATAAATACACCGAACCCGAATATACAGTCCCTGTATCACGTGTCCATTACTTGTCTAGACTTGGTTCATTTTTAGGGCACGTTGGATTTACTGCGAGAAAAAAATGATCAAAATTCGTTCTCTAATATATAATCTGTGCGGTTATTAAATTATTCATGTAAATGCACACCGTCGTGTATATATTTGTAAAAGTAATTAGAACATGATTTTTAATTACAGATTACTGTATCAAACAGAGAGACAGAAAATATCAATGTTCATGATAAAAATACGTTATGGTTTTTTTTTTGATACGTACGTATGTTTTGGAACAATAATGGATTATTAAACACGTTTTAAAAACATACATACTCATTCTAAAATAAAAAAATGTTTTGATGTCAAATAATGTATTTTTCTTAATTTCATCTGAAAATAATTGACTATGAATATATAGATGTTTTTTCAAACGTGATAGAACATTAAATTGAATCCCTATTGAAAGTTCTATCTAATCTAAAAAACACATTTATATATATATATATATATATATATATATATATACAAGGGTTGTTTGATAAGTATGGTAAAAAAATAAAAAGAAGTAAATTGAGAAATTTAATTTAATTAATTTATTAAATTAAACAAAAAAAAATTACCATACTTATCAAACGACCCTTGTACTTACATTGACTTTTTTTTATTAATTATTACTCAAAAATGTGATCAGTTAAAATGTACTAGATGAAAACCAAACAACTATTAACTAACAGAACGTAATTATTAGCTATTACAAAGATAAATAAAAAGAAAAATATACAGAAATAATATTAAGAAACATTTATATGAAAATGTCAATCCGTTTACTAAATTTGTATGTAATTGATATCTGTTTTTCAAAAATAACAAAATATATTGAATATTAAAATCGAACAGAGTAATTTATTTTTCAAATTTATAATATAATTTACACCATTTGTTAATACTTCAATTAACACATTACACATATTTGACAACAATTCTTGTATAACTAATTATCACAAATAATTAACCCTTATTGATACCAATAATTACGTTAATTTTATACCGATTAATTTTTGGAAATTATAACGGTTCAATACCCACATACGAAATTATTCGATTTGATTAGTGGAAGTTAATTTTATATCTTTTAATCAACTAATTGAAAATAATAAATTATTTATATTCATTTTTGTTACCAATTTATATAATTTATACTTTTATATAAATAAATAACGAATTCAAATAAAATTCAAAACTGGTTGTAGATACTAATAAAAGATTTTTTAATAAGTAAATAATTTATAGTTAATAATTTTTTTTTAAAAAAAATGTTATACATTTTTCAAAAAAAAAAAACGTAACATTGAATTCATATATCAAGTAAAAATTTAACTACTATTTTATAATTTTTACCAGATTTATAATAAGATTTAAAATATTATGAAAAATTAATTAAAAATTATAAATATATAAACTACAATCTTAATAATGTTTTATTTCTCAACTCAATTATATTTTTCTCAAATAATCATTTTTTTATACATTTGATTTAAGTAGAAATTAAATTATTTTTGATAAATTGCAAGATAGTTCTTTATTCAATTAAATGTTATCATCAATTCAATAAAAATCTTTATAAAAAAGAAAAAAATACTAAATGAACAGCTTTATTGTTTTATTTCCTCTAGTAATATAAAATGTTATATTTTTAAAAAAAAGAAATAATACAATATTGTGAACAATTATATAAGTTTACTGTTTTCACAAGAAGAATTTTCAAAGAAAAAACAAATATTTCAAGATGCAGTGATAGCAATGCATCTCAAGACAAGTAACAATATTTTCTATACAACGAGTCTAGAATGAAAATGAGTAAATTGCAATGAAAAGACGTGTATGAGATTAAGAGATAAGATTAGAAAGAGCAATATGACAAGAAAAATAACAAATTGTGAAAAATTGCACAAATATGAAATTAGAAAACACACACACACATATATATATATATACAGATATATTTTTAATTGATTTATAAATATTCTTAGTATAAAAAGGAGTCATAAATCATCTTTTTCTTTAATACACAATATAATAAATATGAAAATAAGACTGATTCTATTCCGGTAGGAAAATGATAATAACGAATATATTCGTATGTATATAGAAATATATTTATATAAATGCGTTATAGTGAGGCTGAAAGCTGACAATAAATCTTCTTATAGAGGACTTAATTGTAATCCTTAAAACATGAGAGTATAAACGTTATAAATATACCGTATCGCCTGTTACTTCTAGTTCTAAAACAAAGATGACAACAGCAGACTCCGCTGAAATTGCCTGTAGATACAAAATACTCTACAGGTGTGTATGTATATATATATATATATATATATATATATATATATATATATATGCAGAGAAAGAAGTGAGTGGAGATCTATCTTGTCGAGATTAATTTCATACAAGAAATGTTGTGATTACATTTTAATGAACGACTAGAGTGGTGAAAATTTTAATACGTTGCAAATTAAAATGTTTTATAAACGTGAATTGTGTTCTTGATGTTCAGCATTTGAAAAAGATAAATTTACCTGCGAAATTACAAATATAAATTCGTATGTATAAATATATATATATAGAGAGAGAGAAAGAGAGTGAGAGTGAGAGAGAGAAATACTTATCATTTAATGGTAACACAAATTACTGCTAAATAAAATAAACCTTTTTTAGATTTCACGCATCATATGAATTTTCTATCAAATATTAATAAAATTTAAAAAAATAATGCCCCATTTTATATTGTAATTGCAAGTTTATTTAAATTATTACATTTTCAATAAAAAAAATAGTATTTATGTTTATAAAACACAAATACATTGCATGTAACTTAGAATAAAATATATTCATGGATTTGGTTTAAAGGTTTTTTCAATTTAAGCTAATGAAAAACTTGAATAACTAATAAAACATTTTTTTTTATTTTAAATTTTTAATATAGGTATTAAAAATCTATAATTTACAGTATTATATTTTTTGTTTACAAGCAAAAAAGTGTTTTAATATTCTAATACTGTTTTATAACATTTATTTTAAAATATTTTTGTAATTCAATTAGTTTCATTAACGATAATAAATTTAAATAATTTTTGTATATTTATAAATATTTTTTTTCGAATATTCAGTTCAAATTATTATTATTTATTAAAACCTTTTTCACTGTTATTTGTAATTTTATTTCAATATTTTTTTCTTTGCTATTTAATGTTATTTTAATCGTATAATATTCATGTATATGGAGATTTAAAATATTTTGCTTATAGATGAAATCGATATAAAGTATGAAATAGACAAATTTTATAGTTTTCCAATATATTAAGTAAAGAAACGTATTGAATTAAGTAAACACAATTAAGATTTGACTTATATTCAAAATTGACAACGTTCATTTGAAACGTATTTCAATACAGTAATATCAATTTCTTATTCAAACCATGGTTGTTCTCCATCTCACGTATCAAGAATACGTTTACATGTGAATACGTAACGTTAAATTTTAATTATCCACTAATTAAGATGATATTAATTAAAATTCGGTATAGAGATTCAGTTTGAATTTCGGTTAGTCTCATGATGTGTGATAACGAATTCCTACGTGAGTAATTTCTCAATTACTTCGGATATGATGGGTCTACTGCATGCGGTAGCAATCTATAATCTCGTATAATATAAAATCAAGATCGATATTGTGTCACGGATCTGTCTTGTTACGTCAATGAAAAAGGTTTTATATAGCCCACAACTATTTTGTTGTGTAAATTTGTTTATTACGGTAGTCGTCTATCATAAACTTATTTACGAGCAAAGCTTCTATGATGTGTGACAAGGATTTTGATGGGACTCTGTCCTTTCGTAAACTTATGTATGGAACAGTTACGGAGCTGTCATCAACGATGAGCAATATAATAAAAAAGACAGCGTTTCATCCTCAAATGAAATTAAATACAGTTGGATTTTATTTGTAACTTTAGAGAGGAGACCCATTCTCATATGTGAATTGATTTGAAACGGTTTTCAAGCACGTCTATATAACACTTTTCCGTTCACTTTATTCATTGAAATATGATTGATGATATTACTGAAATATTGATGGTAATTCAATGAAGTATCGAAATAAACTAAGGAAAACAAGGCTTTTAATTATCAATTTAATTACTATTAATTTACTAATTTACGTATATTAATTTTTCACTTGGAAATTTTCCAATTTTATATTACTAAATTAATCAATCAAAATCAACACACACACACACACACACATATATATATATATATATATATATATATATATATATATATATATATATATATATATAATATACAATATATATTAATAATTAATTTTCTAAAAAATTATTTATAAAAAAATAAGACAAAAATAGAAAATAATTTTAACATAAATATTTGAAAATAAAATAAATACTTTTATACTTTCTTACGCAAGACAGAGAAATAATTAATCCCTAAATAATTTAATTCTTTATAATATTTAAATTTACACAAATACTTGTTTCAAACTTTACATAAAGAATTATTTAAAGTACTACAAAATTTCATCATCTCTGGTCATTTTTCATATTACTAAAAAATGGTCATCATTCTAAAAAATATTTATTTCAAATCTGAAAAATGTATACGCATAGTCTTTGAAAATAACAAGAATACTATCGGAATGTGAAAAATGAGGCAATTAAAATCGTATGTTATTTATATCAAAGATTTATTTTAGTTAACACAAAAACTACAAAAGTAATCAAAATTACTGATATTTTCATAAAAATTATATCGCATTTTTTGAAATTTTTCATAACTTTTGTTACAATATATAGATGATCAATTTTATATATTTATATTTTATCTTTTTCCTTGTTCTCTAAAATATATATACAATATATAAAATGCGATAGTATACCTAGATAGAGTATACCTAGATGTACTTGAACCTGTCATTTTAACTAGCTGGGAATTTATGTAAAATTTTGATAACATATAAATTTTCCAAGTTTCTCTTAACATTTCGGAATTTTTTCTCTTATAAAAATATATTTGCGGAAAATGTACCTTTAAAAAACCTCTATTTACAGAAAATGCGTCAGCTAATTCATTTTTCTATTGAATAGTATGTAAATAGAAATTAAAATTATTTTTTTTTTATTTTCTTAGTTGTAAATATATTATGTACAATTTATTTTTCAATTTTTTTTTATGAATTGACTAAATCAAATAATATATATATATATATATATATATATATATATATATATATAAAATAAATAATAAAAAACGTACGCTATATATATAAATACAGTCATTTTTTTTAACTGCAATCATTTAACTGCTTTGGTAGAAATAGATATATCTTAATCGTTGATAATTTTAGTGTTAAACACATATAGTATTTTTTGAAGTTTACAAGATTTTTTTTAAAAAAAAACAGTTTCTTTCAAAATAATAATAACAAATAATTTTTCTATCAATATTTTGTATAAATATTATTGATATTAATTTATAACTGAAAATGTTATAAAAGTATTTAAATGCAATCAATTTTCAAAAAGATAACATAAAGAAAAGGTATGAGTAGAAAAATACACGAAATTCTTGTCTGACAATTTTTCATCGACAACGTAGCTATAATACCACGTACAGAATTATTTTGCATATATTAAAAAAAAATGTATACATGCGAATTAATATCACTCATAATTATACGACCCCGTGTAAGCAGTACATATATTTGAATAATAAATAGCTGAAGGCAAACGTTTAATCCACCGTCTACGTAAAATTTAGTGCGCATTGTGTCGTAGATACGTATCATTGTAGCATCCATGTAACAGATAGAGGTAAAATCACAACTCAACCATAATATCTGGGTTAATAGGCAATCCTTACAACAATCATCATGTTCATAAATTGTTATTCGATTACCCTACTGTCAACACGATGTGGACATTCATTCACAAAACATCCCATTATTCGCACAATCAGTGTGATATAGGATATAGGTAGTCTTCCAGTCTGTGCGTTCATATCAGCCATTTCGCTTTGTATGCAATTATTATGCGTGTTTACAAATTTAGATGAGTTCCGAAATTGTCGATTTAATGTCATTTTTACGCTGTCAACTCATTCGTAGTTTCTACATATATATATATATATATATATATATATATATATATATATATATATATATATATATATATATATTTGTATATATCATCTAGTATATTTATTTTCGAAAAGAAGAAAAGCACGCACACATCAAGTAACAACGCATGCTGCATCCTAAAATAGGGGGAAAAGTTTCAATGCCATGTAAAATGACCGAACTCACTCGAAATAAACTTCAACAAAACAAAAGTCATGTTCAGCAACTTTGTTGAAAAGAAAATTGCAAGATAAACAATAGAATCCAGAGCATTTATATCTCTTACTATATAAATAGATAGTGAAAAACGTTCAGAAAGAATATTTAATAAAAATATATTAAAATTAATATAAATAAAAAGATATATACATACATACATACATATATTTATATATTTTATAAAAAAGTATCTTATTGTCTATAATAACAGTTTATTACTTTTCAAGTATTTATATAAATATTAATTTGAAATATTGACTTGAAAAAATATCAAGTACATAAAAAATATTTGATTTTTTAAAAATCTCTGATCGAAAAGTCTAAATACACTTTGTATTGTTATATCTGAATATTTCAAACAAATACAAATATTTTTTAATATAACTAAATCACTCTTCAATGCTTCAAAATAGTTCAATAATTATTTATTGTTTAATTATTCTCTGTCATCCATTTTAATACCCATGCTAACATCGACAAATATTAAATTGTAAAAAAATGTTTTTTTTAAAAAAAAATAACGATAAATTATTTTAACGATGATGTCATGGCCATCAAAATGCACATCAACGAATAAAATGAACAATATACACAATAATTATTAAATACTCTTATAAAATCCTTTACAGGTGAAGTAATTCGTTTCTATTAAAGAAAATATATTTTTATTTAAAATTAAAAAATATTTCATTAATACATAAATACCAAAGTATTAAAAAACACTTTTAAAATAAAACTTTCTATTTTTTTGGTAGAAATGGACATTTTTATAATATTAAAAAATATATCCAAATTCCAGTTCAAGATAATTCCAAAATAAATTTAAACACTGCCTATATTTTTCTATTATTTCTAATAAAAATAAATAATATTTTTCAAAATGAAAATAATTACTCAAACGAATTAAAAACAAAATATGATTTTTTGAAAAAAGTTATTTATATGTCAAGAAAATTTATAGACAAAAATAACTGAATAGTCAAAAGGGTCAAATAGTCTATAAAATATTATCTGAAAATACTGACGAATTTCATACTATATTCAGGTATAAACACGAATCAATGAACTTTAAAAAAACCCTCAACGATAGAATAAAATGAATAGGCGAAGTTCTTTTTATTCGTGAAGCGAATAAATTTACCTTTCGATGCGATCAACTGCATACCATCGTTTTTTACTCAATTGAGTACTTTATATATAGGTTATTATATAAACTTAATATATATGACTCAATTTATCTATAAAGAAATCAATTAAGTGTGAATTATTGCAATTGATCAAGGTCAAAATCATTGAATAGCTAATAAATCAATAATGTATTAAAATCTTTTATATAGATAATGTTATAGATCATTGTTAATAAGATTTTAATTTTATTCAAGATATGGGTATAGAATAATAAATTCGATGTCTATTTAATTTATAATCAAATTATAATTTGTATATAAAAATCATTATTAATATTTAATAGAAAATATTGATGTTTTTAACAGAAATGCGTTATCAAAAACATAGAAAGAAAATTATTAAATAAATTATTAACAATTTTTTCAATCTTATAATATATATTTTTTTTAAAAAAAATCAGGAATATTAAAAAAATGTTTCATGATAATTGATTATTTAAACTGATAGTAGTTATTCGAAAAATAAATTACTTTTTTGAGTATTTAGATATTAAATAAGAATTATTATTTTTTAACAAGCCTTATGTAATTGTCTTTATAAATTGTTGATATATATATATATATATATATATATATATATATATATATATATATATATATAAGAAACTTAAATTTAACAAGAGAGGAAGTTTCATCCAGAAATATAATATCTTATTCTTATTTTTGTCTTCAGAGTTTTTTTTAATTACAGTACAAGAGCAGAAAACTTAATTGTGACATTTCAAAAGACGAATTTTTCTCAAAAGCAAGAGAGTTAATTGATTATCTTAATTGTATCATTTAATTAATTTCGTTTTAATTAAAATCATTAAAAATTTTTCATATACTTCAAACTTTTGTTGTATTTATGAATAATTTGACGAATACTTAAGAATCAATTTTATAAACTGTATATATTTTTCACACTCTAAAAATAAAAAACTTGATAATTATTTTTGTATAATATGAGAGAATTCAGTAGTCGAATAATATGATTTACTTCCAAATTAAATGTAATAAAGTGTGTTTTTCATTTTTTAAAAATATTAATCATAAAATAAAGATATTTTTTTACACTTAATAATAATTAAAATGAACTAACAAATTATACAGACTGAGAAAAAGTAAATTAAAGCTCCAAACTGATAACAGAGCTATAATAAAAATTGATCGAATTCATTCAATAAATATTTATAAAAATTTTAATACATTAAAATAATTCTATCGTTGATATTTTGTGTCTGATATTCAATTTACTAATATAGTTAACATAATGTGGTACACAGAAAAGAAAAGTTTGTTTTGAATCGATGAATAAAATTTACATCACTGAATCATGATTTCAAAGAAAACGTTGGCAAGTTTTAGTAGAGTTTCTATTATATTTTTAAGGGAGGTTTTTCTGAACCACTCAAATAAAAAAAAAGTTATCGGCAGCTGAACGTGTCACGTGGGTCTATTATAGGTTATTGTTTCAAAAAAATTGCTTCTTGACCAAATCACTAACACGTATCAGTTTCAAATAAAATTCAAGGTTTTCATCGTAAAATATTATTAGTAATATTTGATATCCTTGAACTTGGACCAAGATTTCAGTGGAAATATATCTCTTTTTTATGAAAATACGATCACAAATAAAAATGTAATAGTCTATAACTGATGAAAAAAAAATCAAATTTACTACTTTCATCAAATAAAATATAATTTTATTTGATAAAACTTTATAATACCAATGCGTTACAAATTTATTATTATTTATTTATACCCTATTAAAATGACAATTTTTTTTCGAATTAAATAAAATTTTATATGTGAAATTATTATTTGTATTATATGAAAAAAAATATTTTCAATTTTGTAAATAATAGATAAAAAAAATAATTCATAGAAATCTCTTTAAATTGTAAAAATATATGAAACGATAAAAGAATCGCCATTTATATTCTTCACAAGATAAAAGTATTCAAAGTATACATAATTTCAGTCGTTGATAAATCTGTAAAATTGTTTTCAGTTTTACAACTTTCAACAAGTTTTGGTTGATTACAGGTAATTGGAAATTTCACATCGTTTAAACGTACAGTCGTTAAAACCACATTTACGATACTTTCGGTACTAAAAAACATTAATCTTTTATTACTTTTTTGTCTTGAAAAATAACGAGTTATAAAATGATTACATAAAAAAATAACGAAGTTTATGTTTTCGACAATGTTTCGTGCCAACATTGCATGGGATGAATAAAAATATTAGTAGGCATTAAATTAATTTTCCAAAAATTTTTGGAAAATAAATAATCATATAAGAAATATTTTGATTTTTAAACCTTATTTTTGATTTGTAATCATAAAATTTTGTTAGTTCAAAAAATTATTTTAAAGTAAAACACTTTAGATAGCAGTACTGGATCTTTTAAATATATTTATATTATTTTTATATTATTCTGAATTAATATATTGATTTTTTTTTCATGAATTACCATTTATTTATTTTAAAAATTTATTATCTTAGAAAATTAATAAATTTTAATATAAATATGTTATTATTACAACTAAAAATATCCAAATTTGAAAATCAGATATTTAATTTAATTTTTAAATAAAATATATTAATGAAATATTTTATGAAATCCATTTTATTATTTCATCACAATAAATAATATTCCTATTTTAGGCGATCGTTCCTATTTGTCATTATTATTACTTTTTTAACATATTTTACTTATATAATTATATATTCGTTTTGAGAACATATTCGTGATATATAAAAAAGATAAAACTGTAATAACAACTTTTTAGACTTTTGTGAAATATATGAAAAGTTTACAAGAAATATAAATGACAGTTTGGGGTTGAACATGTTATTGTAAAAGTTTGTATATTTAAAAACGAGTGAGTTAAAATTATCATTTTTCTAATAAATGCTTAAAAAAAGTATTTACTTATTTTGATATTAGGATTTTAATATAATTAAATAAAAAAACTAAATCTTTATTAAAAAAAATTTCAATTATTATTTACTTATATCTATCATGTAAAACAGTTAATATTATTTAAAATTTACTTTTATTCTAATAATAATTACAAAAATATAGGGTTTTCTAATAATAATTTCAGAACTGGCAGCTATGTTTAATTGTTTTAAGCTCATTTTCACAATTCAACTCAGTATAGTTTGGCAAATTATCATGGAATGTTTAACACTTCAATAACGCTTAGAAATTTTAAAAACATCAATAGACTTATTGAAACAAAATTTTAATGAGTCCATTATTTCACGAAATGGACCCATCAATTGGCCACCAAGATCATGTAATCTAATTCCATTGAATCATTTTCTGTGGAATTATGTGAAATTATTAGTTTGTGCTGATAAACAACAAACAACAATAGATTTGAAAATAAACATTGAACGTGTAATTTATGAAATTGGACCACAATTAAGAAAAATAGTGACTAAAAATTGGACTAATAAATGTACTATGACAAGCAAAGTCGTGGTAGTTATATGAATTAAATTGTATTCCATCATTAATGCCATAGAATATACTTAAAAATAAATAAATAATTAATTAATTATTTAAAAACTTTTTGTTTTATTTCCATTTAAACTTCTGAAATACTTATTGGAAAAATAAATATTTTTAAATGAGATATTTATTACAACAATTTAAAAAATTAATTCTTAAAATAAAGTATTCTACATAACTCACATTAAAAAAAAAAACAATTTTAATTTTTTTACTAGGGTTGTCAATTAAAAACATATTTTTGTAACTAAAATAGATCAATAATTGAATATATGTATATGATTTACTTTATCTAAATACGAATCTCCGCTGTAAATAATATTTATGAACGTATTTCAGTTATAATGTTGAATGGAATTTGAAATATTTACGCGCATAACCTAGTAAAATATGGGTTTACCAGCACATGGTGTTTGATGAGACCACTAATGTTAACAATTAGTAGGATAGTACATATTATGAAGATAATACAAACTGTGTGGATGGTATAACAGCGTCTAAATACAAATAAATTACAGTAGGCGTAGAAGCATAGTGGAAATTTCAATATTCCTCTCTTTCTTCCTCCCTCTCTCTCTCTCTCTCTACATATATATATATATATATATATATATATATGTTTATAAATTTTAAAATAATTAACAATAAAATACTGCCTTATATTGTGTAATTAGAATATTTTTAATCTTAATTATTTTTGCATGCAAACAAACATAAATCAATATTTCCATTATATACGAATATATATATATATATATATATATATATATATAATTATTATCGTCAGCAACAACAGTAGTATATTTTTATCTACTGTTAAATAAAAACCTCTCCAAACTTTCCTTCAAACTAAAGCCTTTTTTCTTCCATTCTATACTAGTAAATTTTCTATTGTATCTATACCATCTTTTCAAAGGGTTTTTTCTCAAAGCTCTATATTTATCTGAGTTTCAAAACAATAATTTCTATTATTCATTAATGATCTTCTCTTTTTACTATCTGACCAGCCCATTTCAATTTAAACTTTTCACTTCTATTATATATATATATATGTATATATATATATATATATATATATATATATATATATATATATATAAACAGTATTTATCTTTCAAAGAGACGAATTATATAGTTCATCTTTTAAAACTTTGTATAAAGTTCCATGTAATTCATCTTTATAAAACTTCATACTACCGAAGGCTTGTTTTTGAGTTTCTCTTTCTTATGTTTATATATATATATATATATATATATATATATATATAATACACAAATAACTGAACGTTTATATACCAAATAATTTGAATTACGTGCAAAGTAAAGAAGATTCATAAATTGAAATTTTATTTAAATTAAAATACATAATATCAAAGGAATATTTTATGTAATATATTTTACTAGATATAACATATTTAAAAATAACCTAAAAATTACTTGAAACATAAATATTTATTCATTTAGCAATCACAAATAAATATTTTATATATATTTAAAATTGTAAATAAGTTTCAATATTTTAAAAATATATTTTTAATAAATCATTTAAAAAGCGTACTAAGTGATTATTCTTAAGTAATATATTTTTATAAAAATATATTATTAATAGAACTGTACACATTTCGATATTTATTACAGAAAAAATATCTACAACTTTATGACAAATATTATTTTTCTAAACTCTTTATATATTGAATTGTATTCTGTCACATATGTCTATGTATAGAAAATATATTATTATTATACTATTTCTGCAAATGGTTAAACGATGATAATCTCAATATGAGTTATAAACGAGTACAACAATAGAAGAAAATCTAAAAATATCACAAGACCGGACGATAACGACCCGAACTTTAATAACTTGCAAAGTTTACGACTTGAAAATGTCACGTGATCAATTTTTTTGAGGTTCTTATTGAAAATAACTGAAATAGATTTCATATAAAAACATATTGCACATTCAACTCGAAACTTAAATTCTAGAACCGTTGAGTTGAATTCACTAAAACCATTTGTGCAACATATGGCATTAAAGTGTTCAAATTGGTTCGTTTTTATTCATTCAATTAGTTTATTTCTCTAATTAAGATTGTTTTCAAAAAAATAATATTTTAGATTTTTTTAAATTTAATACTCCACAATAGATTAATATTTATTGAAATTTTCAATATGTAAAAAAATAATATATTGGTTTTTTACTTATTTAAAATTAACTTTTTAAATTCTATAAAATACTTAAAAAAATATTTAAAAGGCTATTTTTGTTTTACATACTTAAGTACTGTACATAATAAATATTTGTTATTTCAAAATGATACAATTCAATCTTTTTAATTTTTTTTGCTAATGTTTAAATTAAAACTAAATTTGACATATATAAAATATTTTAGTATATATTTTTAATGCTACATGAAATGTAGTTCAAATCAAATTTGTTAATTTATATATATACAAACATATACATTTTAATGCTACATACTATATATATATATATATATATATATATATATGATATCTAAATGGAATGTAATTTTGTTTAAATAAAAAACCTACATTTAATGTATATATGAATTTTTTTCTGTTCTTTTTTCCAACGAAATAATTACACATTTTTTCATCTGTTTCCAAAAAAGGAATACGAGTAGAAAGCAAGTAAATTGTATCCGCACGGATGCACATTATTATTTAGTCGAGGTATGACAATATTCTATTCGATGGTACATGGCGTCGATTCCAAGCATTCCGTTGCAATATTACTCCCGAAGCCACAACCAGCGCACACACCTATGTATATCCCTATTGTTGTATGTATCGGTGTACTAAACAAACGAGCGACACAGGATGGTCGCAATCTGTCCCCCGGGCTAGAAATCACCGGCCCAATCTGTTCACCAATTGCCTAGTACATGCACACATATACGTAGATACATATAGATAACAAAGCGATAGGTGTACACATACTATCTATCAGTAGCGTATCACATGAACATTATACCATTTATTTACTTTCATTTAAAGTATTATTAATCGACATCCAATACATACAATATACGATATTTTTTGTTTGCATGTGTTAGCTATTTTCAGAATACTAACATTTTCAACATATGATATTAACAAAATTTGGCCTTTAGATACGCAATTTATATTAACGCACACAAACAAATATATATATATATATATATTTCTAAAATTAAACAACAAAATAATTAACATTTAAATTTAACGCAATAAATAATTATTCAACTAACTTAAAAATACTAGAATAATGTCAAATTATTACCGAGTTCTATGAAGGTAATTTTATTTCAATTCTAATTTGGATTACAAATTCAAATAATGTAAAAGTATTCAAAATTTTATTTGATCAGTTAAAATAAAATGAATTAAAAGAAAACTTGGAATGTATAAGCAAGTTGATTGATTTTAGTGACTTATAAGTTATAACAACTATTTCATTTATTTAACTGATTAGAAACATATAAAAAGTATTTAATTCTTCCATATATAAGTGAATTATTAATAATATAGTATATTATATACAAATATTTAATATACTCTAGTTTAAAAATAACAAATTAATAATATTGAACAAAAAAACCTTTATAATATTCAAAATACAGCTGAATTTTATAAAAAATTAAATAAATAAATGAACGAAAAAAATAAAATTTAATAACATTTTTAATGCTAAATAAACAATAATATAAAAAAATATTTTAATAAACTGAGTTCTATCTTATAAATAATTTTTTTTTAAAAAAAGTAGCACTGAATGGATTGTGTGGAAAAATTCTTTCATCCATATTTTTTTAGAAATAAAATTATGTATTTTTTTTGAATGCCACTAATTGATAAAAAACGTTGGTGTTTCTTTTGATTTAATCTTTATTTTTTATAATAGAAAAAAAATTACAAATTGAAAATCAACAAATTAATCAAAAATCTTCGGTAGATATATTATTATAGTTGGAGCTTTTTACTATAAAATGAAACCAAAAATTACATTCGAAATGCCACAAATATATGTTTAGTAATATAAGAAAATAGTATTGATTTATTTTCAATTTTCTGCATTAAAATTTAATAATAAATTAAAAAACTAAAATACATGATAAAAAATTATTTTTAAAAAAGCTCATCACAGTGCAAAGCAAAAATAATTGATATTTATAGAAACTTATTTATTTTTATACGATTTTTATTGATACAAGGACCTACAACAGACTTTATACAGTCTGAAAACAATAAGTAAATAAATTACTATATTACAACTGAAAATTTGATAAACTTTACAGTTATATTAAAATTCTATCGTTATATAAAAGAATAATAATATAATATATATATATATATATATATATATATATATACGAGGGTCGTTTGATAAGTATGGTAAATTAAATTATTGTTTAATTTAATCAATTAATTAAATTAAATTTTTCAATTTAGTTTTTCTTATTTTTAAATAATTTTTAATTGATTAATTATGTATTATATTTAATTGATTAATTAAATTAAACAATAAATAAATTTACCATACTTATCAAACGATCCTCGTATTGTATTAAAGATTCCATAGAATCTTTAAATGTCAAGCAATTAAACCTTTTGTTCCCAAGTTATATAAAATGTCTTACACTACCATTTCTTTCAAGAACACACGCCCACACATACACACACACACACATATATATATATATATATATATATATATATATATATATTGTTGATTACATGGAAATCATCTCAATAATAAAACGTAATAAACATTAATAGAACGAACGTTAAAGAACAAGAGAATATGAAACAAATAACGATGGAACGACGAAACGCGCGACAAAAATATAAAGCGTTACAATTTACGGACTAACTAATGAAACTTGAAAAGACTGCGTTTAATATGCAATGTGTGTCTTTGAAAGAAAATGAGGGTGTTGTTGTGACTATCTTTTTGTTAATGGCACGTGAAAAGGGACGAAAATAGCTTCGTAAGCATTTGATTCACACTTTTATTTACACAATTTTATAATACGGATATTCTGTAGCGGCAAAATAAACCGAACTTCATCTACGAAACATTTTGGTATTCTGCGAAAAGACTCCATATATATTTTGTAATTAATTTCATTGATGGGGTTCTTATTATTGCGATTTTGGAAAAGATGTTTTTTTTCTAGATTATTGTAATAAAATCATTTTTAATATTTTTTTAATCAAAAGTCATAAACAATGAGTATATTAAATAAATATTTTCTATTACAAAAATATCTGTTCATATTATATATATATTAAATAACTATATAAATACTTAAATTCCATTTTAATACATAATTCAAAATTTAATTCTAGAATCCTGCAGATACTTAATAGCATATTTCGAATAATTTAATATAATTAATAAAAATTATAATAAATCTTTCATTATTTTAGAATTCAGTTTTATACAATTAGAGACTAATTGCTATCAACAAAACCTTTTAAAGAAATTTAATTTTAATATAAGTATTTTTTATTTTTCTGAAATAATTTAACAAAATGTTTTTTTAAAAAAAAATAATTTTAAAAAATTATCAAGTACAAAAAAAGAGATTAAAATATAGCAGTGAACTAAAAAATAAATTATAGATGAATATTCTAATAAAAATTTAATTATAAATCATACAAACCTAATCTAATATCAAACGTTTTAAATGAACATTAATAAATTATTATAATTAACCTCAATCGACATTACGAACTATGAACTGTTACTTTATAGATTTAAATTAACTGTGAATGCAACGAATGCAATTATTTAAAATATATATCTTAAATAGCACTGAAATTTCTTTGTAAATATTATTTAAATTTTAAAAAAGATATTTCAAACATAGTTAGAAAAATAATATACTTTTCTTGAACTAAACTTTTTTTTAATTTTACAAGAAAATGTATAATCGAATTATATAAAAATGTATATCGAATTAATATCAGTTATGTTTTTTATTCGAATTAAGGTATTAACAAAAACATTCATCTAATTCTATTTTCTGCTATGTAACAGATTATCTTATTTAGTAAACGGTTTGTGACAACAGAACAGATTTGTCTTCTCTTTTAATAATAATAATACCCTACATAGGTCAGCAAAACTAGTGACAGTAGTTCCGTTTAGCAACAAAGCTTCTAACTGTCACAAATATCCCATTTCAAGCTATTGTTGAAAGCTTTCACTCAAGAAAGCAATACTATTAAGATGCAAGTTTGCAATTCATTCTAAGCTTTAATACGTTTGATGAATATAAATTTTTAAAGGCGAGGTTTTTTAATTTTCGGTTTCAATTTTAATTCTACAGCAATTTTTATTAATGAAAGAAAGGGAGAGTAATTTTTTATTGAATTTGTTATTGAATAAACTTTTACGTTCTTTTTAAAAATAACCTAAAATATTTAAATAATATATATAAAAAAAGTAAATAACTTTATGTAATACTTAGTATAAAAAGAAATATTTTTAAAATAATTTTATAAAGGTTTTTTTATAAATTATAATCGATTTAAATGAATAACAAAAGCAGAAATATGTTCTTATTAATTGTAAACAAATTAGTTATATTTACTCTTATTAAGTAAAGTATTTTAATTCATTTTTTCAAATTATGTACAGAAAATTATATAATAACTTAAAATATTTACTATCGTAATATTTTAAACTAAATATTTAAAAGCATTCTGTATCTTATATTTACTTTATATGAAAATAAAAAGCATTAAAATATTTTATACATTATTTCATAAATAAATAAACACGATTTTTTTGAAGAAATGAAATAATTATAAAAATTCATTTATAAAATAAAACTACATTTCTATACAGATTCTGTTTGAAAGCAATACAAATCTAGGTCGAGTAAATCCTGCTTAACAATTAAAAAAATCGGGGTCAAGTTCCTCGTTGAAGCATGTCCATTCATAAAAAAATAAAATAAAAAAATCTCTGGAATTTCCTTTACCTCAAACTGTTTACACACAAAGACCATTTAAAGATACCATACTGCTACATACAATGAATCTTACGTCGTCACAATACCATGGTCTTGAAATCTTATCCAGTCCTTTGTTATATCTTACAAGCTTTGAACGTCTATAGCTTTTTTGACTCGTACAATGGATCAATACTCAAAAAAATCTTTCTCATATGCCTTTCTACCTTTTACAATCCACTTATATTCATTGTTTGAAAAACAATATATAAATTAATTAAAAGAAATATTTTTATATGTAAAAAGTTCTTTTTCTTTGAAATTAGTTTATATTTTAATTTCTTTGTATATTAAGAAATACTGGTTAATTATTTATTAAAACACAAACTTGATACTAAATTTATTATTGAAAGTTAAATACTTTATAATCCAGTTCAATGTACTTTATTATTTTTATATAAATTTTAATACTATTGTACTTCATGATTCTATACACTAATTTTATAAAGATTTAATAATGAAAATTTACTACAATAGTTAACTTTTTACATTAAAAAGTTTTTACTAGCAAAATGTTTCATTTTAATGCATATATACTTTAGAAACAAGCAACGTTTCTATTATAAAATTATATTTTTTTTATGATATTAAATAAAAATAAAAGGTAAAAGTAAAAAACTATTTTATAACAATATTAACACTTGTAGAATTTTGCTAATAAAAATTTATATGAAGTATTTTTATAAAAATATCTATTTTAACAAAGTTATTTGTATATTTTTTTATAAATTTTTATAAAATAAATAAAAATAAATTAATATGAATAACAATATAAACATTTGAGGAATTTAATTAACAAACTTTTATATGAACATTTTTATTAATAATTTTATTTTTTTATTAGTTACTAAGTTTTATTCAATTCTTAATACTTTGTACGGAAAAATACTACATTTAACTCTTTTACCCTTTTTTTAATTATATATATATATATATATATATATATATCTTTGAAAAATATACTACACTTTGAAAGAGCCTTAAAAGAACCGAGAAGTATTTCATTACAATTAAATCCATTAACTCATTTAACAGTAAAAATATTTGTATTTAAAGACACAAATTAAATCTACACTATTTTAATGAATCAGGAAGAAATTTAAAAAATGATTAAAAAAAGAATTACTAAACTATATTTTAGATAAATACTAAAAAATAAATTTGTTTAATCTATTTATAAGACTATTGAATGTTAAAAACATGGTTCGTTTTTTACTATATTTTTCTTGTTACTTTTGGTAGTAAATATAGGTTAGTCTTCAATAGTATCCCGATCACTTCGGTCAATGATTTTGTATGGTTCAAATATTTAGAGGTCAATGCTCGACAAGGGTCAACCCTTCGAGAGTCACAAGTTCAACGTGTTGAACAGAACATAAACTTTGTACAGATAACACTTACACTTGTTTAGCTTAATTTGTTATATTTTGACATATACGGGTACTAGACTGGACTTTCCAACCATATAATACAGAACGGTGGTAGTATATTCATAGTAAACTACTGTGTGTGTAATCAAAACAGGCGTATATTTGTAAGATTTACAACAATGAATAGTTTCTCGACCATCAAAATATATAACATTGTTTTATCAAAGACCATATAATAACAAACAAATCTGTTATATCATTTACTATTTAATGGCTTTCTACGAAAATAAATTGGTTATATTTCTTGCTTTTATTAAAATAATAACAAGATAATTATTAGATATTTCAAGTTTCTACAATATACGCCTCTGTCATATTCACACAAAAGACGCTTATTTTATAAACGACACGTTTTTTGTTCGTCTCAAATACAGACAAAATTCAATACAGGATATCAAATAGAAGAGAAAATATAATTTAACGAAATTTATCTCCAAAATGTGTTTCTGAAATATTTTTATTTATAAAACTTTATTATTTTTTTTAGAATTGTATTAAATTATTTTTACAATACACTCATTTATACAAAAAATAAAAATTCTATAATTTAGGATAATATTAATTAGGATTTCACTCAAAAATATTTTTATAAACAATATATATTGTAAATAATTATACTAATGTAATTATACATGTGTATATAAGTAAATAAGTGTATATAAGTGAGATGTATTCAAATTATTCACTATTAAAGAAAATTATTACAGGAAGTGCTGCACTAAATTCCATTTTCATTTAATTCATAGTTATGTACATACACAACGTTTTGTATACTAAATGCATCCATTCATATAGCGTAGACATACTTACAAATAACACAATTCTATTTCAAAACAATTAATAGAGAATTTGAACATGTATTATAGCATTATAGAAGTGCTTTTCAAACAATATTAATTGTTTAACAGCTTTATATAGTTTCATTTACATTAAAATTTTCAAATAGTTTATATATATATATATATATATATATATATATATATATCCATAGATGCCGAAAAGTTTCGATACGGTTTAAAATTTTCTCTTCTCATATATTTGTTTGTCGATAAAGTAAAATTAAATTTATTTAAATTATATTATTTGTTGATTTTATTAATTTTATACTTTAAGGGGAATACTTGAAAAATATACATGATTATATTTGAAAATCAGACTATTTCTTACTAAGTGTTTTATTTTTGATGTAGATTTTATTTTAAATAAATATACACAAAATATATCAGAAATGATACAGAAATAAGAACGAGGTTTGTAATATTATCGAAAAAATATTCATTTACATTTTTAATTTAATCGAAATATTTTTTTTTAGTTAATTAGTTCTTGTTCTCTACTATAATTAATATTTCACTTGAATAATTATATAAATAATAATACAAGAAAAACAAAAAAATCAATCTAGATTTAATATTATGCTCTAGAAAACTTAGTTCACAAATTAAATTTGTACAATATTACGAGTAATATGAACGTAAACTTAATGTTGATATTTCCTATTTCTGTTATAATCTTCATGTTTAACTTTTTTTAATTTAACTTTTTAAAGCTGATCCTAAGATCTCTCAATTAGAAAATAATACTGAAACGAGAAACAATAAAATTATAACTTCGTCAAAAAATATTTATTTACATTTTTAATTAAATTGAAATATTTTTTATTTGTTGTTTTTTCAACTTAGTATTTATTTCTTGATAAAATACATATTTAATTCCAATGATTATATAATCAATAATACCCAAAATCAAGAAATGAAACTAGATTTAATATTTTGCTCTAGAAAGCTTAATTCATAAATTAATTTGAAATTATTTTTGTTTAACTTTTTGAACTGGTCTATTCAAAAGTGATCTTAAAATCTTACAATTAAAAGAAGTAAACTTAATAATTTGTCTTTTACTTTGAATCTGTAAACGATTAATAAAATTACTAAGCTGAGACAGTAAATTCCTTACAAATTATCAGAGCTTAATCTGAAGCAACTAATGAATATCTGCACTTCTCATCTCTGTAGATTAAAAAAGAAGCCATCCCTGAATCGAATTGTTACTGATAGCAAAAAGTGGATAGTTGATAACAATATTAAACTAGAAAATAATGAATTAACCACAATGAGAAATCATTTCCACAAAGGAGGACTCCATGCAAAAAAGAGCATACTGTCGATTTGATGAAATTATCATTATGAACTTCTACTAGATAATCAATCAATCACAAAAACGTTTTATTGTGAACAGCTAGACTGGCTAGAGCAATCTATCGACGAAAAAAGTCGCACTAGCCAAAAGAAAAATCGCAATTTTTTACAATGACTATGTTTAATTTCACACGGCACGAGAATTAAAAAAACTAAAGAAGTTCTAATATAGATAATTATATAAAAGGAAGAATTATACAAATATAGAATTATTAAATAACGCTGTATTATTATAACCTGGTTCTAGCAGATTACCATCTATTCTGAACCCTTCAAACCCACATTAGTGGAAAACAAATTAATACAGTAACTGATATCCGATTAAAGCTAGATTTTTGTTTAGCACAAAAACAAAAAAAAATATTACCACACTATCAAAAATATAAAATTAATATAGGAAAAAAATTGTAAATAATAATGGAAAATATATTTTAGATTAAAATTGAAATGCCAATTTTTTTATTTCATTTTAAAACTTTCTCTAAAAAAACGCATTGATATGGGATGACCCTAAATTTATATATACATACATATATATATATATATATATATATATATATATATATATATATATATATATATATATGTACACGCGGATATAAATAATATACTCGCGTCGATCATGTATTTCATTTACATATTGATAAGTATACATGAAAATGTAAAACAGTTATCTATTCGTGATATGTACTGTGTATCTATTTGTTATTCATTAAGTATTTGCATTTAATAATTCATTGCGTTACTATCGTGTGGTTTAAAAAATTAAATATGATATTCTTTACAGTTTTGTTGATTGCATACGTTTTACATTTTATATAAATATATTATATTATGATTTATGACTGCTATGTGAATATTCAAATCCAAGGACAGAATGTTGACCGAAAACATGTATTGTTCAAAAAGTATTGTTCATGATATTTAAATTCATTTTGTATCAGTTATATGAGAATAAAATTTTATACAATGTTTTTAATTATTTATTGCGAAATAAGGTCAAGAATTACACTGTAACTGACAATATTTGCTAGTATTTTTATAATATTTTTAAATAAATATATTTAATACACTTTTATTGTAAATTTTCTTTTCTATACTTTGATGAAATTAATGTCCTTAAAATTACTTTACTATAATCTAATTTTACATAAAAAAAATATTATTAAAATATAATATATATAAAAAAGGAGAGTCTGTACTTTTTACCTTAAATAAATATTTCAGGTTGATTAACAACAATAGACAATATTACGTATCGTATCATTTTTATGGATTCAATAAAATCTTTTACATTGTTTTGATTAACTTTTGACTTACTGGATATAAAAGAACTTATAAGATCTATCTTGTTATGAAAAAGAAGATACTAAACAAAGAAAATCTTTATATTTTCTCTTAAATAGATTTTTCATGTAGGATATTCTAACAATGAACTTTATTATAGATTGTCTCATCTTTCTAAATGTACTAAGATCTCTTACACTGTTTTGATTAAGTCTTAATTAAATAGATAAAGCTGGAGTTTGTGAGATCAGTGTTATGATGGAAACTACCATATATTGAACAAATACAAAAGAAAATGGTATATATTCTTATCAATACACAATTCAGATTGAACAGTCCAAGAGTAAAAATAATGCTTTGTATTTCATTATCTTTTTAAAATTTATTACATTATTTTGATCAACGAAAAATTAAATAAATAAAAAAGGAACGTATTTATGAAAATGCAAGTTATTTAATGTATACAAATAGAAGTTGAACGGGTTATCTTAGAAGATATTCTGTAGAACAAAGAAGAAAATATATGACTTTAGTTTGTATGGAAAATTTGTCAATGTGGAATAGAATAGAAAGACATTAAATCGCTAGAATTGAAAAATTTTGAGACTGACCTTCATTCAATGATAAATAGAAGGAGAAAAGTAATTATGGTGATAATACAAACACACATGTATAAATATATATATATATATATATAGATATATATATACTTAACGCTTTATATGTATTATTTTCATATCTCTTTATAATTAATGTCACGAAACATTCAGAAAAATGTATTATATCACTTTTAACAACTGCTTTGTTATATTAAATGTCTACATACAAGAAAATCTTATTTATTTTTTTAGAAGCATTTTAAATTTATACCTGTAATGAAATATGAAAATAACTATAACTGAATAGTTTTTTTTTAAAAAAAAAAACTTTCAGCACTTATTTCTATATTTCAACGATTTAATAAATATTTTAGATAGGTAAATTTCAAAACAAGATAAAAACTTCATACATCATATGTAAAAATATTCAGAAATATAAAATGAAATGAGCAAATTAGAGAAAATATGTAACTAAATATCTTATTTTTAATAAAGATACAAAAAATTATGAACTAGAAAACGGTTTTATTTTTTCAGCAAAAGATCAGAACATGAAATATAAAAGAGATGACAGTTTCATTCCTCTGTCAAGCGATTTATTCTAAGTAGGTATAATATTAACATTATAACTAATTATATCATCGTTCCAGACTCGTTGCTAAGTCTGCCTCTTACACATCTTCTATTAACATCTACCTTTATAATTTAATCATTCTTAAGATTTTATTACGATTTTTACGTTATGATAAATAAGATTCATTCCAACTGGTAAATCATTTACATATATTCTTTTTTAAACATTTTACTGTTATTTAAATATGCATAAAGTCAAAACAGTATCAAATGAATTGTGAAAATACAATTTCGTGTGCAGACACTAACAGTCAATTTACGTACGTGATCACGTATATACGCTAGTTTAAAT
Source organism: Neoneuromus ignobilis (assembly GCA_029203775.1). Lineage (NCBI taxonomy): Eukaryota > Metazoa > Arthropoda > Insecta > Megaloptera > Corydalidae > Neoneuromus > Neoneuromus ignobilis. The sequence continues at coordinate 14,049,693 of CP092090.1, forward strand.
CCATTTGCTAAAACAAATAAGGAAACTCCTAAAAGCCTCGTTCAACATGATCGTCTACTGTCGTAATTTTCATTCTCACACCACCAAATGAGTGTCTTGTCAACTCTACTTCATTTATGTATAAATACACACACAAACACATATACATACGAATATACACTGTGGCCCAAATCAAACTGAAATATAGTAAATGATAGTAAGCAAATAAATGAATAAATAAACCATTCAATCTCATTTGGACCACCTATATGTATATATATATATATATATATATATATATATATATATGAGAGAGAGAGAGAGACATTTTGAAATATATTTTTTAATATCTATAAGAAAATCCTAATTTGATATTAACTTATCTAAATATAAAACAATTAATTATTATTTTTCGAATATTTAAAGCCACTTGATATAAAATAATTAAAAAAATAAAAATCAAATCAAATAAACAACCTTCAAATTAAACGATCAAATATTTCAAAACATTTTAATGCGATCATTAAGACTTACACTGTATGTAAGTATGCAAAATTTTATGAAACTGGGTCACTCAGTAGCTCACAATTACGTTAAATATTCCAAACGACAGCGTACATTTAAGACGAAAGGGCATAATCGAGATAAAGAAGAAAATGTAAATTCAACTCTAAACGCATATTCAACGTTCAAGATAATGCAGATATGATGGAAAAATCAGTTTGGGTAATACAAGAAAAACTGCAGTTAAATTATTTACGAACAATCGTATTCTTCAAATCGTAGTTAAGATATAATTAAATAAAAATCTAATACTTGTATAAATAAATCAAAAAAATAAGTGAAGTTTTTGTATCATCATTCGCAATCATATTTAATAATTTTAAAACCTTTATAAAAATTTTTAAATGCTTAAAAAATACTGAACATTTCAAAATTGATTTGATAAAACATACTTATTATAAATTATTGTTAAAAAACTAGACTTTTAAAATAAAAAACTAACTGCTACTTTAAATTTTTATAATAAAAAATATAACATCTCACAAATAATGTACAAAGCGCCTATTTCAAGAGCAATTTATCTATACAAATTGAAAATAATGATATTATATATATAGTATATAAAATAGTCTATCATGCAAAATGTCATGAATATTAAAATGTACTTGAGAAAATGTAAAAATATAGAATTTCTTTCTTCGTATTTATCTTCTATTAAAGCGAACAATAAAAATAGATTATTAAATATGCATGTTAAAAAAAAGTTTTTTCTCATTAAAAAATTACTATTTATTATAATGAACATATCGTGTATTAATAAAGTTATGAATTTATTAAAAAATTATTTCCGCTTATTGAATATATATATAATGATAAATTCATTCTAAATAAGTTTATAAAAACTTACACAATTTAACACACAACATAATTCATATCATTTAATAAATTATCTGAAAATAAAGTTGTTGAATCAAAATACAATTTCATGATACAACGTGAATACAGAAGCTTTTATATAAATCTTTCATGGCGTATTAAATAGAATTTTTATTTCAAATACAATTTCACGCTAAATTTAGCACTGAAATGTGATCAGTCAATTTATGTTGCGTTAAAATAAATTAACGTAGAAATTTATCAATTTGTGTATTTTGACAAAAATCTGCTCGTTAGCACAAAATGATATATAGAATTTTTTATTTATACACCTATAAATATATATATATATATATATATATATATATATAATGTATGACGAAGAGAAATTCTCGAATACAAATACAATCTTTTTTTAAAAATCGAATTTCCACCGTTATATTTTGATGATTCCTAACACGGACCACTGATGGTGGTGCGTTTATTTTCTTTTCCAATAGCGTCACTTACATTTAACAGCTCGAAGCTATCGATATGTGCCCGTATTTTCTACCTCAGATATTTGCCTTTTCGCCATTGATTTCTTTTCATATTAGAACCAAAGTAATATAAACCTTGAAACAATTCATATCTCATAAAACATTTTCAATCAAATAGTAACATAAAAAATAGGATTTTATTAAGTTGATATTAGTATTTATATAAGTAGTTTTCAATAGTTTATTACTTTTTATATTAATTACATTTCATCTTTATTTGTCTGTTTAAATATAACTTCTATTATATATATATATATATATATATATATATATATATATATATATATATATAGTATACGATATATGAATATTTTTAAAAAAGTTACAAAATTTTGGATGATAAAAATTGATAAAAAAATTTAAACATTCCAAATTAAGTTTTATTTTATTAGAATTAAAATTAAAGTCCATTTAAAGTTAAAATATATTTTTTTAAAAAAAACTGCTATTCAAATACTATATTTTTTAAATAGAATATTCAGTATTGACTATTTTTTATCTAATTATTTTTTATTCTACTTATTCATTTTGTATTTCTCATGTATACAGGTAGAAAATTCATTACCTTTAAAGATTCTATTAGATAAACAAAAAAGTTTTATCGTTTTTGCATGTATCATAATTCTAAGAATTGTTTACTCATCGTATAATTCATTACGTTGGGCACATTAACTAAGAAACAAAGTATATACCTTGTTTCATTCGTACACTCCATCTCGATGTATTCACTTTAATTTAAAATATAATTTTAACCCTTTAAAATGTTAAATAAACATACAAAAATAACAAAATTTTCTTGTTAACCACATATATAATTTTACATAACAACAAAAAATGGAGCAATAAATAATTATTGAACTTAAATTTTATTTAAAACTTTATAATATTGAAACAGTAATTTCGTTGCAAAAAAGTGACTTAAATAAATTACTAAATTCTGATATACAAAATACAAAATAACTGATTTTAAAATTATACGGGTTTCTTTCTATTCCTATAGATTCGTTAATGTAATTAACTCTTCTTAATTAAATCTTGAAATCACTGGTATATTAGTATCTTACCAAAGCCATTCCCAACCTTGACGTTATCCTCAGGTAGCTTTAACGATAATCAAGTATTACTAAAAGCTAAATATTATACCAACGTCAAAATCAGTCATGAAAAATATCAACACATGAATGACATGGAGATCCTAATTAAAACATTTAATTATATTTTCTATCAAATTTAAAAGAAATATTACTCCACAACTTATTTTACATGTTCAAAATTTATAACTGTGAAACAGTAAATATTTTTCTAAATAAATCATGGTTTTTCGTAAAAAGGGGTACAATAAAATATAATTTATTTTTTAAAAATTGTATTATAATTAATTTTTTATTTTTATTTCTTGAAAATTGATTATTAAAAAATGTGAATAATTAATTAAATGAAAAATATAATTCGTTTAAGATAAGCTTACAATTTTTAATAATATTATAATTTATATTGTATTAATTTTATTTAGAAACACTATATTTATAGAATAATATTAAAATAACTTGAATTAAATAAAGTAATACATTTTAGCATAAAATAGTTGACTGAAAGTGAACGATATTAATCTAAAATTCAATTTTTTATATTTCTAATATTTTATTTTCTTTAAAAAAAATAATACAAAATTAATAAATAATACTAAAATTGCTTAACACTCTGTAAATTGATAATTTAAAATCCTTCGTAACAGAATGACCTCTCTTAGATATTTTAAATTAAAAAAGGTAAAAATTTCAATTTCGACGTTCTTTAATAATAAATGAGGATTTATATGAAAGTTCAACTTTCAAGATCATGTAAAAGATTTTTTTATTAAAGAGTAAGATTTTATATTAGTAAAACCTTTCTTAATCTTTCAATTTTAGAATTTAATTTTGACTCAATTCATTTCATTACATAGATTAATCTTATTTAAAAAAATATTAATATCTGAAATACGTTTTCACTGCGTTGAATAATAATAATAAAAATTAAAATAAATTTATTATAATTTGTAAATCTAAGTAAAAATGTCTACATCTTGAATTTTAATATTAAACATATAATTATAAAAAAAATATTATTATTAAAAAATAAATAACTACATTAATAAGATTACTTTCTACAATATTAGATATTTTATCTGTAGTATAAAATTTGATACTAAATCATTTCAACAATATTCTAATTTTATAGATTTTCGCATAAACTTCTAACTTATAAACTATTATCATCCATCTTACAATATTTTCGTTCATGATTACTTGTTTCAAAAAGTTTGTATTACAATTTATTATCAAACTATAATTCCTACATAAAGAATAAAAAAAAATGCGACAAAGTTTTGTTAACTTCAAAGACATACATTATTTATTCAGGGAATTTATTTACAATTTTATTTTCTCTAGATTAGAAAGAAAAGTTTACGACATACATCAACCTAAAATAAGTAACTATTGTTAGATTTTAGAAGTTTTTATAACATACTTTACTAAATTATATATATATATATATATATATATATATATATATATATAAAATACACAATATATAAGTATATATTTAAAAAATAAATGTGTTTATATAACGCATGAAATACTTAATGCAAAAGCTAATATTATTCGACTTGATTTATTCGTTTAGTAAAAAGAAAACGATAAATTATGTGAAAAGATATATATTTCATGATACTAGTTTTCATTTAAGGATTAACATTTTTTGGAAGAAAATCTCTTGCGGCAATAAATCACGGAAATAGTCAATTTTCTTTACTTTTACTTTCAATGATTTTATCTGAATTTCACGTTCATCGTCTACTTTAAGTGACAATTTAATCTATTTTGTTTTATTAACTAATATTTTCAATAGAACCATGTAATTACTAATATTAATTATTATTTATTATTAATTCTACGATTACATTGAAATTCATTATATAAAAATCTATTCGTATAATTTGATAACGATAATATTTTTTTAAAACTCATCATTTAAATTATATATACAAGAAAAAAAAACAGATTTTATTTTCATGTTCTTATACTTATATATTATCGTTATTAAATATTTAAAATTAAAAATATTTTACTAACAAAAATTACTTATGTGTATTCTTTTTGCTCTATAAAAATAAACGTTGCTGTAGTTAAAAGATAGAACATTTCTAAGACAATAAATTTCACCTGTTGTTACTAGACACTTAAATATTTAACTAGTTCATACTGATATATATATATATATATATATATATATATTTATGTATGTAAGTTTAGAACAATTTCATGATATTAAATTTAAGATGTTGTAAATTTCGAGATACATCGTTTCCTTAATGAGAAACAACTTAAGCCAAGTAAAATTTATTCCCACATTCAATGGATCTTTACACCTACGTCTTACTAAACAACTTCTTGTATGTTCGGTTTTGGATACATATATGTTTATGTAAATTTATCTATCTACATATATATATATATATATATATATATATATATATATATATATAGAGAGAGAGATAGAGAGAGAGAGAGATTAATGCCAATAAAATAAAAATTTAATTATTTGATGTACAATAATTCCAAAAATGTTAATAAATAAAAAGTTGTATTAATATTCTTTTATATTTTTCATTAATATTTTTTTTAAAAAAAATTACAATTTGACTTTTTACATATCTGATTTATTTTAATATATATTTGTAATTAAATAAAATTAAATATTACTTTAATATTTTTTTAAATATAAAAAATGACATTGCAATCATTTGCTTTATAAAAATTAATAAATTTGAAATTAATTTTTATCTGTTAATCATCAAATTACAGCTAAAAATATATTTTGAGAAACTATTTACTTTTATTGAAGTATTTTTTTCATAAATTTATCTTAATTAATGATTATTTTTTAATTTTAATAAAATTGTGTGTATATTAGGACAAAAAATTAATTTAATATTTTTTTAATTTTAATAATTACCATTAAATTTTTAGCTAAAGTGAAAATATAAAATATCCCAACATAATATTTTAAATATATTAATTATCATTATATTTTTTTAAAGTAATATATAATATAGTTAAATTATTAAGAGTAAACTTAAATTAATTAAGTTGATGGCAGATTTTTTTAAACAAACATATATATATATATATATATATATATATATATATATTACTCTTTTATTTTTACTTTTTTTGGAAAATAATTTAAAACTTCAATAAATTAAAAACGCTTTATTTATATGGGATCTTTTTAAATTACCATAAGTTTAATATTGTAAAGAAAAAATAACAGATACATATATTTAAGCAGTTTTTTAAACATTTTTATTATATATATATATATATATATATATATATAACAACAATTATTATTTGTATAAATGAAAAATATCAGTAAAAAATATAAAAGCAAAAAATTGTATTAAGCTACAAAATGTCTCTGACATTATAATAATTAATCTTTAAATAAATAAAACCTCAACATTCATTCGACTTTTTCTTTCTTCTACTTTAATCCGAAACTGATAACGTCTGACTACGATATACTTAAATCTTTTAAAATACAGTACAAGATAAAAAATGAGAGATAATGATAAAGTATTTACTGTACTGAAAGAAGTTTAAAAAGAAAGAAAAGAACTGTCAGTAGTTAAATATATGTTCTGTTATTTCTACTTAACCACTAGAACAGAAAAAGTGTAGTGAAATAGAAAAATAAAAATATAGAATATGACTAAACCTTTTAGTTGTAATAAGATTTTTATTTTTACTTTTTTCTAATCTTAAGATTTATTTTAACAAATACTATCTCTTTATATATGTAAGTAACAATGTTAAATTGAAACGTTTTATCAATTATTTTTTTTAATTTCATTTTAAATGAGTTTTAAAAAAAATTATAAATAACTAAGAATCTTTATCAAAAAATGAAATGTTTTTATATTTATAATTAGTGTTATTCTATATCTGGATTTTAATTTATTAGTGCAAATAGTTCTTATTACTCGTAATTTATTATATAGGGTCACCCAAAATCCTTGATATTGAGTTCACAATTCAACATCAACAAATAAGAAATCAACAAAGTTTAATACATAAATATATTTAAGAGCACAGGAATCTCCTTTCAAATTATTCAAGAAATAACAATAAAGGATCAGTACACTTATACCACTTTCATTTCATTTACAATCGCTATAGTCAACAATGGATTTATTTCGAATGAAGAAAATCCATATTTCACAATACAAAATTCACAACGTTAGAATATACAAGCATAAGTAGTATCATTTATACGACTAACACGAATATGTGCATCCGTATTGAACGCCTGCCAAATTGTAAGCTTTAACATTGAACCGAAAGACTTATCTGATCAGGTAAATGTACATACAAGATTGGAAATCTTTCACCTGTACCGAATTCTCACTTTCGTAACTGTATGATAGAAATTTATTGAGAATTTCGTTCTAAGTTATGCGCAAGTATGTTTAATGTGCATACCTTACATAGCACAAGGGTTTGTATTACGCAATTTAATGATGTAATGACGTGAAAATTTACCTAAGTAACGTCAACACATTTGGTTTAATGGAAAATATTTTTTTAATTAACATGTAAATGAAGATTATTAATATTATACATAGTAAATAATATTTTATACGAAATTTATACACATTATGAGTTTTCAATGTTAAATGTGAAAATAAATTAAATTTTAATAAAGTTTACTACAAACAATTCTATTCAAATATTTTAACTATTAAATTTATTCAAGAGATAGGAATTGAGATATTATGTATTATACATTAAACTTTCATTCTCTGCAGGAAATATCACAGATCACGATTTCTTAATAGAATGTGGTTTATGTGGTATAGTTCAATCTTCTAAAATGAACTCTATCATAATTTAATATATTTATTGTATATATACACAAAGATATACATTTTAAAATACAGATATACTTTTATATATATATATATATTTGTGTGTGTGTGTGTGTATGTATGTGTTGCATTTTATCATTTCTTAATCGAAACGAAAATCTAATTACATTATAAAATTATCATTTTTAAGAAAAATTAAAATATTCAATGTTTTTAATTCTTAAATAATTGTGTAAAAATTATTTTTATTTATAAAAATGATATATATTTATTTGAAAGATAAAATTCAATATTAATATTTCTTATTTGCGTTATTGGAAATGAAATAAGTTATTTTAGATTTTTTAATTTTATTTTCACTATAAAATCAATATAAGAAATGTGAATGAATAAAATTACATACTTGCTTTTTAAAAATAATTTATTGTGCAAAAATATGAGGAATTCAACATACAATTTTTTAAAATAAAGAAAAATAAAATGAAAAATATATTTTTTATTTTAAATAATTTTTACAAAAATTTTAACCAATAAAAGATATTTTTAAATATTCGAATAAAATTTATATTTTGAAAATAGTATATAGATTTTAAAATTCAATTCAATTTTACATATTATTTTTTTAATGCAGAAATTTGATAGTGGTAAAAATTTAAATTTTCTTAATTCAAAAATACAATCATGAACTCAGTTTATTGATATATATATATATATATATATATATATATATATATATATATGTGTGTGTGTGTGTGTGTGTGTGTGTGTGTGTGTGTCAAATTATTATTCATATTAATAAGAAAATAATTAAAACATGACTCAAAAAACTAACTTTTTAAAAATATTCTGAGAGATTTTTTCTAAAAATATTACGTGTACCTAAAAAGTAAAAGCATTTAAAAAACGATTCAAAAAGCATAAGTAACGAAAGTAGAAATAATAACAAAATAAGGGGATATGTTCAAAGGAATCAATAAATGGATACGTTGTAAGGAAAAGAAGAGATGAGAATTTAGTTATTTTTCAATTAGGCACATGAATACAAACTAAAAGCATTGACGACGATGTTTAAAAGGACGTTCTGAAAGGAAAACATTAGAGGGAAAAGGAAGAATAACTGCAGCTATAATGTATACTTTAAATGACATTTAAGAGCATAAAAGATCTTTGATTATCGTTAAAGATACACTCTAATGACAGTTAAGTAAAATAAATGATATTTAATTGAATTAATACTTTGTTTACTGTTATATATATATATATTATTTAAATAATATTTCAATGTGACATTTTACTATAGTCGACTCCGTTTATTAATAGAATTTATAAAGTAATAAATTTTTAAAAAAATAATATAAGTTCAATGATTATTATTTAGTATTGGTAATGGTAAAAAAATACAGATTTTTTTTACAGTAATTATTTAAAACAGATATTAACATACAATTTTTTTATTAATTTTAATCTCACTTTAACAAATAAAAATTATTTTCACTATGAAATAAATAAAATATATAAAATAAATTGTTGAAATATAACAACAGTTTAAATTAAATAAGTGATAATAAAAGTCAGTGTTAAAATAATTTTCGTTAAATCTATTAATTACAAACTTATTCCATAATTACAATATAATATTCTATTTAAAACTTTGTCGACCAAATATATATATATATATATATATAATGATGAAAATTCAAAACTGATAAACTGAAAATTTGTGTGTTTATTTTAACACATGAAATTTATAAACTCATATATTTTGTTGTTAATAAAATTATAATATTTTATGTACATTAAATAGATTTAAAAAATATTGACGTTATGAAAAACAGATAAATTAAATATCAATTGATATAAAATACTTGGAATTATTTAATTATAAATTAAAATTTCGAAATTAATTATTTTCACAATTCGAATATATTATCAATTGACGACCACATTTTATACTGGTAAGAAAAACTGTATTATACAAAATTATTATCTAATTCGTGCAATATTTCCCTCAAAACACTCAAGTGAAACGTCTGTGGTGTAATATTTGTGTCCTACCGCCATCAATTTTAGCCCTCGAGGTGAACCTTTTCTTGTAGGCCACAAGTTTGAAATACCTGACCTAACTGACGTGAATTATGGTATGCGATAAAAATTTTTGGAATGTGCCTCACTTGTTTAACATGAGATGTTTCACAAATATACATCTTAATAAAATAATAAAATTGCCTTTATTTCATCTGAATTACTAAATTTTTTTCATATTTCGGCCAGCATGTTCGGCGTCTTTTTTTAAAAAAAAATATGTGACTTTATTATATAGGATAACAGATGGTTTTATATTTCGCATTCATTTAATTAACTTTTACGCATATAACAAGTGTTGGTACTTCATTATACATAGTTAACAAAAATTTAAGTACTTGAGTAAAACGTTTTTAATTTTGTTGATTTTTTTAAATTTATAATTAAATGATTGTCAAGCAAACTCGTATTTTTCAGTTTATTCTAAATGTTATATCGCTTTTATTAAAAAAAAAATATTTTGAAAGCATTAAAACTATTCTAGTAGATTTAAGTATTAAAATTGATATAATATTTACAATACAATAATTTTATTAGTTTGTAATTAGTGATATTAACATTTAAAAAATATAATAATATTAATCAAATAAATAATAAGAAATTAATTAAAATACCAGATATAATGTATAATTTTAATTATTGCATATCACAAACTAAATCCAAAATATTAATTTTAACAATGACTTCTAACTTATCATAAATTCAAGTATCTTATAATTAAATAAATGGTTTATTCAAAATGATAAATTTTATTACTTTATATTCCAAAAATGATAAAAATACAGTCAAAATTCATATATGTGAATCATATATTTATATAATTAACAACCAATTGAAGATTTTATTTGCAAAAGAAAGAAAAGTATTAAAATTCTAAAAATGATTTTTTAAATACAATATAATTATTAAAAAAAATACATATAAATTATTTTTATTTAGGAAAAACTGTTATTTCATTCAACATTTATAAAAAATTAGTACTTTTTAATTATTGATAATTTTGGTATGTGTGTGAAAATCTGCAATTATTTAATAATTTATAACACTTTTTTTATAAAAATCTTTTCTCTAATGAAAAACAGTTTAATTAAATTATAAATTTTAACTGGTTAGTAAAAAGGTAAACTTTTTAAAATTGTATTTATTATAGTTACTTCAAATTTCCAGCCATAAAATAAATTAAACAATTAATTTAATTTCTATATATTTATCTATCAGAATGATTTACAATGAGGAATTAAAGTTCAATTACACAAAAACTGACATATATATATATATATATATATATACATATGTTCGTACTTCTGTTGCTTATACAAATAAATAAATAAGGATATTAAAGACAATTCCTTTAAGTTAAATCCACGCACGTCTAGAGTCTTCGAAGGTAACTATAGAACGTGAAGTTCTCCCGATTTCCCAAGATATCTTACAAACCGTTGTACACAAGTTGTCTACAGCGTGTGATTATACACAGAGGATACTGTATTGAACAAGCTGTTTCATAAAATATAAGTTTTGAAAATGTATACTCGCTTCGTGTAAAATGTAATTCACCCTATATATATATATATATATATATATATATATATATATATACAATATATAAATACACACATATGTTCATACATACATATATAAGTATTTGATGTCCAAAATTCGAAACATTTACTCAAAATAAATAAATAAACTGAAGTGAAAGACATTTCATTTATTAATATATAAAAGGTGTAGCAAGGATCGGTTAAATGTCATGAATGTTTATTATTTTATGTAAATAATGTTTATTTAATTAAGTTAAGTGTGTTTTATCAGCCGTTTAGACACAATAGTTAACCTTTTCGATACAAATTATATTTTTTAAACTCATTTAATCAATCTTTAAATAAGAAATTATATATATATATATATATATATATATATATATATATATATATGTACAAACATATATAAATGTATGAATGATTATTCATGTTCTTTATCCAAACATAAAGCCAGAATGATCTACACAGTATATGTGTATAGCGTGTTCACATACCATTTGAAAAATTACCATTCATACCACTTACTTTTGAGTATTCAGAATAATACTAGTGGAGAAAATCATATTATCTTCAAACAAATTTTAAATTGTTTACATTATTAAATGTACTGTAATGAGTATATTCAAATATTAAAATGGAAAATATTTTGTAAAAAACATGAAAAATAATTCATTTTCATTTTAAAGAAAATCAAAAATGTTATTTTTTATTATACATTATATTTTTTTTGAACTATAATTGTATTTGAATTAAATTCAAACATTGAAATAATTACAACACACATACACATAATATTTAACATTTTTTAATACATTGCAGTAGTGATTAATTTTTTTTTTATTACAAATAACTAAAATTATATTTTATCTTCATAGAAAAATATAATAAATATAAGAACGACTTTAATTAGAAAAAAAATTAAAAATTATTTAAACTTTTCAGTTTTATTTGAGCCACCTTTAAAATCAAATATACAATCTTTTTCATTATTAAAATAAAATGTACTTTTTTATTGTTTATAATTAAATTAGCATGTAATATAAAACTTCTTCCACTGTTATAAATCCTTTTAGTCCACAATAAATTTTATTTAGTAATATTGTGGAATGTTCACAATAATATTGTCTAATTTATAATAACAGTACATATTTAATAAAAATGCATAAAATTAATTTCATTTCATTTAAAAAGTTAAATAATTTCTTAAAACTCATACCTATTTTTATGGATCAAAATTCTATAAGCAATATTTTTATAACTACTTGAAATGAATAAAAAATAATGAGAATTATTTTTAGTGCTACCTATATTTAAATTTCAAAATCATGCGAGGTAATAATATTGCCAAATTAGTTTTTACTAATCAATCAATTTTATAAACATTTATATGTATTTTACACTGAATATCATTTTCAAATCTATGAAAATATGGAAATAAATAATCATTCATATTAAATAATCTTGCACACAATAACAGAAAATCATTTATCGACATGACTATAACCGATTTTGTTTCAATATATAATTTATCGTTTGGATTTAGAAAACATACACGCAACAATAAAATGAAACGGCTTTCAACAGAATTTTTATTAATAAAATTCAATGTATAAAAAAATCCCATTAAGCTTCGAATAAATTGAGTGAATATTTCAAAGTGTTTTTGGCTGTGGTATTCATAGATTATATAGCATTTTATGGTAGCGTTTTTTTTTTTAGCTCGCGTCTTATTTTTCACCTAATGGGTATTATATTTTTTTTGTTAACATGCGAATAATTTTACTTTATACGAATATTTCTTCAGTAAAAAGATATTCTGTATACAAATAGTGATTATTATTTTATGAAAACATAATTAGTTTATCACACAAGTTTGTGTTAAAAAAGATTAATCAACGTTTTTATAATACGATTTTGTAACAAACATTTCAACTAATTTCATTTTTGAAAATGTTATATTTATATTATCATTCGATTGAAAAAAATTAGATTATGAACTCAATATCGTTAAAAATTATGAACAATGTACAAATTGTATTTTATTTAAATTAGGCATATAAATGTTCTAATTCACTTCAAATAGTAAATAATATTTCATAAAACAAATCGTTTAATTAAGAAAACATTTTAAAAAATATCAGAAGCACAAGATTTAACTTATATAAAATATAGTTAATTACAACTCTTGTCAAAATCATTTTAATTAAAGATACGCCAATAACAGATATTAATTTACAAAAGAATTGAACAAAATTAAACAGCAATTAACAAAAAACCTATACAGATTATTTTTTACATTTTTTATATTTATTTAAAATCTTTTTTAATCAAATTTTCAATTCAATAACTGTATATTAAAAAAATAAATATTTCAGAATGAAAAATTAACGTTTTATTATAAATAATGTTTTATATATCTACAATTGATATAAAATGTGTTATAATTCAATTTTAGAAATACAATTTTTACAATATATATATATATATATATGTATATATAAACTGAAACATATATTTTTAATTGTTATTACATGTTTTGTATTTTTTGTACTCTCGGTATGTTTTATTGATCTACTGTTAATCGAACTCTTATGTATGTAGCTTTCAAATTGAAGGAAAAATAAATATTATTTTTTATTAAGCAAAATACTTATATCGTGTTTATTTTGGTTGACATTTTACTCGTTTTATAGATTATTTTATTTTATAATATATATATATATATATATATATATATATATATATATATATATATTAGAAATTCAAAATCCAGAAAATCAAAATAGAAAAGAAATATATATATATATATATATATATATATATATATATATAATATAAATATATATGCATTTATTCTATTAAAATTTTAATTAATATTTTCAAACTTTTAACAACATTTTCTTCTATAACAGAATGAAAAAAAATATGAAAACATTGCAAGTATCTTAAATCAGTAATCTTTTTTTATAAAACTTGTAAGAAAATTCTGTTAATAAAATTTCATAAATTACAAACTTTATTAAAGTTTCATCCTAACAAATATTCTATTTTATTCATTAAATATTGTTTAAATTCTTAAGTCTTTTATCAATACCCTGTTCATTTTAATATAACAAATAAGAAAATAATTAAAATTTATTTGTTAAAAAATAGATATTATAGAAAAGTAATTTTATTATAAATTACAGTGACACCTTATTTCGTTTTCTATCTTCTATAAAAATCTTCAATAATATTGTAGATTTTAACTAAGTCATTGTAATAGATTAAAACTTTGTTTTAAAAGAAATATGCTTTATGAAATTTAATGTCATTAAGTTCGTAATTAATCTATTTTTTACATTAAAAAGAATATTGAAATATCGTATATTGTAAATTAATACTATATACATATATATATATATATATATATATATATATATATATATTTACGTGTGTGTGTGTGTGTAATTAAAATTTAATACATATACAAACCATTTAACGGTTTATATATATTTTTTGAAATTTAATTTCCATGTAGTAAGTTCTATGTATATGATTTTAATTTAATAAAATCTATTTGAAACATTAAAAATCATGTATACATTACTAAATGTTAAATTTTAATGAAATTCATTTCGGAACAGAGATACCGAGTATAATAGTTTGCTTGAATTCTCTACGACGTTGGTGTAAATGAAGTTTCTTCTCAGCATACTACATATTACTAGGAAATTCATGTAAAAGTTTATTATTGAGATTCCATCTTACGTGATAGTATTACATAGATAAAGCATCTTTCAAATAATTCGACATTTATATGATATAATCGAAAATTTAATTAATACACAGGTATAATATAAATATTCTTTTAAATGCTTTAAAAATTGTTAAAAAATGATTCTATTTGACTAATCATATTGTTCTAAAATTATAAAAAATATTCATTCTATTTTTTATTTTTGTATATTTTATCTTATAATAAATTGTCCTATTTAAAATATAATTCACATTTTGGAAAAAAAACACTTAGTAACAACTTCAGTAATTTATTTTTAAAATACCTCTAAACATAAATAATAAAATGTAACATATCAATTATTGTTTAATGCAAATAAAATATTTATAAAAAAGAGCCATATAATGAAAGTTTAATTAATGTTCTTTGATTTTTTACTGGACTGGAATATTGAAACTGAAATTTATATCGAAATACTCTAAACTGGTATTTTTCAATAATATATATATATATATATATATATATATATATATATAAATTGGAATAGGATATATGTCGCCATTTTATTTTACCAAAAAAATACAATTCAATCTGATTGAAAGTTGGAAAACACAAAGCGCTGATTCTTAAAAAAAATTCATTTACAAGTTACACTGATTTTATTAACAAAATCAATTTTGTACGTGAAAAACATTACATTATTCAATAAAAATTTAAATAAATAAGAAAATGAATTTATAAATATAATGTTAAAATAATAATTCAATTTTTTATTAGTAATATATAATTTTTCGTAAGTAAAATTAAAATTCAATTTTGAAAGAATTAAATGTTATTAAATTATAATACTAAAAAAATGTTAAATAAAAAAAATGTACGAATTTAATTCAAAATTAAGAATTAAAATTTATTTAATAATTTATATTTAATAAAAAAATAAATAAAATAATTTGTACAATTACTTAATTATTGAATAAGTTTAACAGTGTTTTACAAATTAAATTTTAAGTAATTAAATTTTTTAAAAAATATTTAATAACTAAAGTGTTTTAACTCTTTTTTTTAAATTATTTTCATTTATAAAAATTAATAATATCATTAACACACTATTTTTATTTTCTAATTTGTTATTAAAACCCACATTATCGTAACGTTTCTAACGACAAAACCAATAATGACGCAAAAAATTATATGAAGATAGCTTTCAAGCCAATACCGGTCATAAATTTAATTGAAACATAGCTTGTAAAAAACTACCATTGTCGGTTTTATTCTAGGGACAAAAACCACAAGAATAATTAATTAAATTAGAGTAGTCTGCTCCCATTCCTATGAACTCATTTGTATTAAAATTTCTTATTTTTTTTTTTAAAAAAACTTTAATACTTAGCCTGACATAAGTATTTAGAAAAAGAATTGTTATTAATAAAAATTGTTATTAAAAATTCAAAAAATGTATACAAAATTACTTCATTGACAAAAAAATACATTAAAAATTATCTTTATTTATTGTTTTACTAAAAATTGATTCTATTTTAAAAAAGTACTAACATATTTTAGAAAAAAAGATAAAAATTATATATATATATATATATATATATATACGTGTGTGTGTGTGTGTTGCGTGTGTAAGTATATATATATAAAGTATTTTTTTCTTACTATATTAACCTTAATATTTCAAACTAGTCGAGAGATTTTTTTCACAGAACGTACAAGAAGTTTAATAAATTTTTTGCCGTTTATTTATAGACCATATTTTGAATTTATAACCCTTTGATAATGATCCAATAATACTACTCGAAAACGACTATCTTTAAAACTTTTATCGAGTTTGAAATTTCCCAGTGGTATACTTATTTTCTACTAGTAATAAACATACTTCTGAATGTAAGTTTACAAATAAAAATATAATTAAATATTAATTTAGATTTTTGACAAGCATTTGTATGTATTTTTATACATACTTATATACATATATATATATATATATATATATATATATATATATATATATATATATATATATATATATTTGTACATGCATGACACATACATTATATTGTATTATTATTTTGTCTTTATGTGAAACAAATTGTATTCTTGTGCATATTTGCCGAACAATCGACCTCAATTCCTACCATATCAAATATACATTGCCATAAACCGAATGAGAACCATACAGCAACCCAAACCAAAGTTATCAATGAGTTGAAACGCCAATACATGTTTCTCCACTCAATATCAAATGCTCTACTGCAATAGCATGATTATTTGATTCGATTTTGTAATCCAACATGTTCATAAATGATTTTTTGTTCATATTCAAAAAATATGTTTCATCATTAATAGAATGTATTACATACAGCTTAACATACACAATCGTACACGCATCTAATGCTTCTGTATGTTGTTGAATTTTATCCTGCATGTTTTTTTTTTCAATTACCCTCATCCATTTTCTACTGCTCATACAGATATGTTAACGAGTGCGTGTGTCAAACACCGCGTACTTTTTGTCTCGTTCGAAAATTAGAATTTTTTCAAAAAATTTTCAAACAATAATTTCAAAATATAAATTTGTACGATTTTTGATTGAAATATCGAAACAATGCAGTTCATAAAAAATTGAAATCAATATATAAGTGTTAATTAAATGAATTAAATATCAATGTCTTAATTAAGCTTTTACACTTAGAAAGAACTATTTTGACAATTTAGAAATGTAGTTCATAATCTTCTAAATTTTTAATAATAGTACCAATAATCATAGAAATTTTTTTTTCCAAAAATCACTGTATTACAAATTATTAGTAGAAATAGAAATTTCATTTATCATAAAGTTCCAAATTTTGTCTATTAAATGTATTACATGAATGGTACTTTATCAAAAGAATTTAATTATTTTGAATTTATTTACTTATCAAAAATAAAACTCATAATTGCGAAATATCACAGGAATAATCAAATACTAGTGTTCAAATACCAAAAACACACGTCTTTTTTAATGAGTTCAAATTCATTATTTGATATTAAAATAAATGAAAAAATACTTATTACTTTTAAAATAACTCATATTTTTAATTTTAAATGTATTTAAGATATATTTTTATATAATATTATAAAATTTATTTCTCTCAATTAAGCAGATTTATAAAACAATTACTTTTATATCGAAAATCATTTTAAAATATATAGAAATATTGAAATAAATTACCATTCACAATAAATAATCAATATATAGTAGTAAATAAGAAAAATAATTTATAAACGTAATTATTACCGAAATTATTATAATATTAATAAAAGTTAAATTAATGAAATAATTTTATAAAATAGTTAAAAATATTTATTAAATCATTTAGCTAATTATATATCATAAAATCTTTTTCAAATTTTAATTACATATTAGTAATTTATAAAATGTTTCCAAAGTTAATTAAAAATAGATTTTATAAAAGTTAAATACATGTTGTGCGCAGAAAAAAACAGGCATTTTCAATTACTCGAGAAAATATTTTAGCCAGACAGGAATTAAATCTAATAAGTGGAAAAAGATTAAAGAAATAAAATAACGTTTTTTTTAGTTAAACTTTATATTAAGTATTAAGCATGAAAAATACTTCTCGAACATATTACAGCTTCCTGATCTAAACTGATCATTTAAGAAAAATACAAAAAGCACATTGCTTGCAATTCATTTTGAAAGGAAGCATTTATATCTCAAACGATCAGCAATCACTTAGTTTTCTTATTGAATCGCTTTAGAGATAGTTGTTTATTAAAAAAATACTTAGTAAAAAATCTCAATAAATTCTTTATTAGTGATTATTCTTAAAAGTATAATTAAATATTAAAAAAAATGTTTTTTATTTTATAGTTTTTTTCTTAATATTAAATTCAATTATAATATTATAAAAAGAATTGTTAAATTTCTAAATTAAGTTAAAATTTTAAATTAGATCGTGTTATACTGATCTTTATAAAAGTAATTATCTTAAATGGGAACATTCTAATTATCAGAATTTTATAAACAATTAAATTAAAAATGTCATAATAATAAAATCTATCTGAAGATTATAATTCCAAATAATATCGATTATTACTTAATTAATATAATAAATACATGAAATTTGAATTTATTTTAAAAATCATTTTCATATATTATAAATTTTTCAAACAAAAAATGAATCAGAACTTATTAAATTCCAATATTTTTTAGAGAGAAGAAGAAAAGTAATTAAAATTCATAATAGCTAAAACGCATTTGAGCAATTATATTATTAAACAAACGTTCTCTAGCTGGAAGCGTCAAAAACTTTATGTAGAACCACATGAACGTACGTAACTATATTTTACGGTAAATTGTAACATCAAAACTAATAAACTTCTACACATTGAATATAAAACATTTTTAATTTTCGATGTAGGAAAATTTTAGAAAGATATTTATGACAATTTTCATATTAATTCATGTTACTAAATAACAAATATATTTTCACATATAAAAATATTAAAAAAATCATTATTATAAATCAGTTCTTTCAATTAGTTTTAATTTTATACAACTTTTCATTATAAACAGAAATCTGTTGAAAAATACACAAACAGATTCAATCATAGTACATTTTTAATAATTAGAATTTCGTTTAAATTATTCGCATAGATTCATTTCTGTCACAATATTCCTTCTTGTCTCTTTTAATATATATTTCTTTAATGCTCTTATTTTATATTTGTATTATTTATTCAATTGCTAAAAATACTCTAATTTTTAAACCCTGAACTTTTTAAATAAGATTATTTTAGAAATTAAATAAATAAATATTATTTGTTAGAAATTAAAAAAGAAATATTCAAAAGTAGTTAATCACTTGCAACTGAAATACTATTTTTACATTCAATTGTTCAACAAATTCTTTATTTACTCTCATTAAAAGCATTTTCAAATGTGTAATATTTTTTAAATTCTTTAAAAAAATCTTTAATTATTCTCTCTTTGATTTTAAAATTTTAAAACATTAATTTTGAGTTAAACTTCTAATTACTTTACGAAAAAAATCTCTATTGAAGCTATACATAATTTCACCATTTGAACATAATACTAGATTTTTCATAGAAATACATATAGTCTCTATTAATTTTTCTTGAATATATTCATAATAATTATATTTTATTCAATAACCATATTATTATTTATTTTTAATATAGAAAAATAAAATAGTCTTCTACAATCCCACTTAACCTTTTTAACCATTTAAAAAAACTTTATTATGAAACATATAGCAAACTTTATAAATCTATTTATATAATAAAACCCAATACATTTTTTTAAAAAGTTTTAAAATAACATTGAAATTTAATATTAAACATTTGTTTAATTTTAACATCAAATATTTTGTAAGCTTGTTTGAAAAATAAGAACATTTTAACGTGTTGGAATACTAAACAGTTTGAAACTTGTGAATATATACTTTTCTTAAGCTTCATTTTACAATTTTATGTATTTATGACATGCAAAGTAGATATAAATTATGTTATTTTATAACATCTCCTATGCATATGTATAATATAATATAAACATTCATACATACACACACATACACTTATATATATATATATATATATATATATATATATATATATATATATATATATATATCCTTGCGAATTTGTTTCGTGTATACTTATTTAAATTTTCCATTAAATAAAATTTACCTCCTTTACAATAATGCATATTATATGCTAGGATTAAAGGTTTGCAGTAATTTATGAAAGGTTCATTACAATGTTTCTGGCTATATGATTCGTTTGTACAATAATGTTACCTGTTTTCTTTTTATTAGAAAACTTGAAAACATTTAAACAAAATCACATTTCTTATAATATATAATAGTATGAATAATTTATACATGAATCATAATTTAAATGTATAATAAAAGTATTACCAAAATAAATATTTATATAAAGAAAAAAAAACGAAATCTTTGAAAGAAATAAGAATAAATGTTTTCTCAGCTGCCGATTCATTTTTTATTCAATTCCCTCAAAAGAACATCTTCGTATCAAATATTTAAATAGAAAACATGCATATCACGGTAAACAATAAAGTATACAATTCATATCAGAACAAATACAAATATATATAAAGTTCAGTTGTATACAGTTGTTTCCAAACTTCGCTGCAATATTAAAAGACTCGAGAACAAAGCAAATAATATCGAGACCTTCTGGGATAAATTCAAAGTTTTCTTCTATCGAAACGACAGAAAGAAGATAAGGACATATACTTTGTGCATTGTCACAAAGTCTGCTGGTCATTAAAGTACAATACCGGCTCGTGGTTAATTTCTCAGTTAATCTCACAAAAGAATCAAGATGGATTTTATTTTTGTATGTTACATCAAAGCTTGACATTACGAATGAAAATGTTTTAAACAGTCTTGATTTAAATTATTCATAAGAAAAAAAGTTTAATTTTATGCTTGCTTTGATTAAGGATAAGAAATGATTTATATGAATTGTATCATAAGATCAGGATTCAACATTCATATCATAAAACATATTTTATTAAAAAAAATAATTTAAACAACTAATGACGTATTCAAAAATTATTTTCTATATTAAATTGAAAAATGATATTATCATCAAGATGATCTTTAATTTTTTTTAAAAAAATATAAATAAGGGATCAGTTAGATTTAAAACCAGATTCTTTATAAAATATATTCTTTAAGTAATTGTCATGCAACTATTATAAATATTAAAAAAGAAGATTAGAAACACAAATTAGAATATTAAAAAAAAAATTATAAACATTTTTTTTAATATATTCACATTAATTTTGTTTTTAAATAAAACAATGATATTAACAGAAAATAATGAAATAACTGAATAATTTATACGAAAAAATTATAAATGAACAACATGAAAAACACATTAAATATGAAATATTTACAGTCATTAATTATGATGTTTTAGTTAAACTCTATAAATGATATTAATTAATCAATAAAAAATAATTAAATGCATTTGTTTTCGATAAATTCAATGAGTAACTGAAATTCTTTTTTATATATGTATGGTCACATATGTATAGAATTACAAAAATAAATAAATATTTTAACATTTTAATTTTTATCAATTATTTTAAAAACTCGAATTGTTTTCAAATAAAATTCAATTTATTTCAATTATTTTCAATGCAGTTATTGGAAACGATATGTTTAAATAAAAAAATTGGTTTCAAAAATTTATCTGGTTTTACAAAAATTTGTCATTATTCATAGAAATGAGGCACATTTTATAAATATCTATGAATAAATTATATAATGGAAAAATAAAAATTATTTGCTATAACATTTTAAAAATCAATTTTTTAATATATACATATATATATATATATATATATATATATATATATATATATATATATATATATATAGGTTGGCAAATATCTCCCTTCCGCCTTCTGGTCTTTTGAATTTCGCAGCTATGTACAAAAAAAAAAAAAAAAGCGGAAGGGAGATACTTGCCAACCTAATATATATGTACTAAAAAATATTTATTTATTGACTTTACAATTGAAATATGAAAATCCAGTAAATTTAGAATTTTTTAACAAAAAATAATAGTTATTTAAAAATTATAACTTAATATTTTTACAAATATCTATTATAAATCATTTTAGGACTATAAATAATACTACTATAAAATTAATTTATTTTAATATTGTATAGTTTTGTTAATAATCAATTACATTTAATATTTCTGATGTTAAATGAACGATTTTGTTGCTGATTTTTACAATAATATCAAATTATATTTACGAATATTCTTCCAAACTGTATATATATATATATATATATATATATATATATATATATGTGCACCTGAGAAAAAAAAAGAACTTTAAGATTACAAAAAATATTTATCATAGAACACGCTTTTACTGTAATATTAAAATTTTGCTTTTGATATTTAACCAAAATTCCATTATTCAGTCAATTTAATATTTAGCCAAAAACCACATTCAATAAACTGTTCAATTAAATTATACAGTTAATATTATTGGCGGTTTATAAATCCAGGCTGTTCACTTTATCTGTTAAACAGTTATTTATATAATAAAATTTGATAAAATATATATAGCTAATACAACCTAGAAGTATGTACTACTATCAATTTTATCAAATCTCCCTCTCTGTTATTCTATAAATATTTCGAAACAATTTTGAAATATACCACACTACAAATTAATCATCTGCAGAATAAATAATACCACAGTTACGAACCACAGAAATATTTAATGAACATACTAATTAAAAAATAGTGTAATTTTACAATTTGCGAGTTTAAAAACACTTACTGAATGTTCAATCAGATTTTTACGCAAATTATTAATCTTCCACTTCAAATAATTATCATGTACTATTATCAGTACTATATATATATATATATATATATATATATATATATATATATATATGCAATTACTTTTTTTTAGTTTCATGTGTTTTTCCATGAAATCAAATTTTTAAAAAAGACAACTAAAAAAACCTAATTTTAAAATTGTTTCGTTTTCTGACAGAAAATCTAATAATTTAACATAGAGATAGGTAAACAAAATTAAAAATTGATATATAATTTTAAAAAATCGATAATATTTTTACATTCAATTTCAACAAAACATTTGATTTAGTAACTTTAAAACGATATTTAAATTTAATGACATTTGAAAAAATTGCAGATACGAATACATGAAACTCTGTTTTAAAATCGCAAAGAGCACTCATCTATGATTGCCTTTTTAGAGTATTGTACGTTTACTGTACAAAATCTTATATATATATATATATATATATATATATATATATATATATATATATATATCACAAATGTATGTATATATAAAACATATGATAATACACGTTATATATGGAAATACAGATTGTACGCTTGGTTGCATTAATTTGTAATATATTTTTATTAGCTGTACACTGTACAGTAAATTTTTATCTTCCGAATACATGCATGTACCTCAGATAAAATACGTATGTCTGACAGTATGCTTAACCAAACTGAAACCTCTGAGTATGGATGATTTATGCTATTCCATTATTCAATATTTTATAAATCGACAAATTCGTACTTATTGTCATATATTAAATTAAGTACAATTTATGAGTCTCGATATTTTTCAATATTCATAAGAGGATATATATATATATATATATATATATATATATATATATATATATATATATATATATATATGTATACATACATATACATATATATATATATATATATATATATATATATATATATATATATATATATGTTTAATTTACTTGGAAAGGTCGAACTTCAGAACGGCGTTTACCCTAAATTGCATTATAGATGAACGCCTGAATAAAAAATTTAATAATGACCATGAAACAGAGGTCATATATGAAAAATTAATTGCTGTAAAGCTTCAAGCAATTGATCAGTTTTCTTCTAGCTGTGTTACTTCACATTACGAAAAAATTGCAATCGAATAGTAAAACTGTTTGTATACAAAAAACATTTTTTTACTAAATATCATCATCCAGTTTTAAGTATGATAAATTTATTTATTGTTTAATTTAATTCATTAATTAAATTTTTCAATTTAGTTTTTCTTATTTTTTTACCATACTTATCAAACGATCCTCATATATATATATATATATATATCGATACACAGTATGAAGTGTTCATATAAATGAAAAAATAAATCTCGATTCAAATTAAATACGTTAGGATATTAGAATATATGATAACTTAAATATTAAAATCGATATAAGCTAAGATCTATATACATAAATATATATGCATTAATCGTAGTATATTTTATTAGAAAAAAAACTATTTTAAATTTCAATGACAAATAATTTTGATGCATACCAATATAAATTACTTTATTCCAAAAATATATTTTAAATGAAAAAAAAAACAATAAAACTAATAGACAGTAATTACGTATTTCATTTCTTATCTCGAGTATTTTTATTTAATTAGTCTTATTTACTGTTAATAATTTTAAGAATAATCATATAAAAGTGACCGCTAAGATCACGTATGTAAACGTTATATATATATATATATATATATATATATAATATTAAATAAAATATTTGCATATATAAATCATTTGAAATAAAATCCTAATTAACTCCTTTTTATCTATTATACAATAATTTTACTGTAATATATTTATAGAAATAATGACGCACATTAAATTCAACTCTCAATATAGATATTAATATATAAGTATATTAGACTAATTCATTTAACTCAATTATTTCATAACAGTTTTTATATTTAATCAATATTTTTATTTTATATATTTTTTTTTAATTCTGTAAACTAAAAATGTATAATATAATACTCCGTCTTGTTAAAATTTATGTTATTCTGACATAATTAATACACATATTTACCGACGATAAAAATTACTTAAAAACGATTAATTTTTCAATTATTTCATTAATATCTTTTATATACATATATATATATATATATATATATATATATATATATATATATATATATAAGTAGATAGATAAACAGAAAAATAGATCAGCATTCCAATTATAAAATACGTAACTAAAGAAACCAGAAATAATATTTTATATTTTTCTTTCAATAATCATTGTATATAAAGTAAAAATAATACATATTGAGATTACAAATTTATATATATATATATATATATATATATATATATATATATATATAACCTTTACAAATTACAAATATTTTTCTTAAGAATTTTTCGAACAAGAAGTATTTGATAATAAATATAAGAATTAATAGATTGTTTGTTGAAACCAAAAATAGCTTGTTTTCGTTTTCTGCTCCAACAGATGTTGATATTAATAATAAAAAAAATATACAGAAAAATAATATAAAATAATGTTTAACGAAAAGAAACGAAATAAAAATAATATAAATTAGTGAACAAAAGTTGTTTTTAAAGAATAAAATATTTTAATACACAATTGAATGTATTTAATAATAGAATATATATATATATATATATATATATATATATATATATATATTAATATATTTATAAATTTGGATTTGTTTGCTTATGTGTATATATAAAATATAATTTTAAAAAAACTTGTTGTGGATTATGATATGTATATTTTAAATCAAAATTTCATCTTACCTATTATTTTACATGACATTAATAATTCAGACACGACAAAAGTTTCCTGTGTATTCAAGTTTCGATAAAAAAGTTCACAGAGCACTAACTAACCTCTTCCGCGAGAGCATTTATAAATTAGATTACACGAAACACTGAACTCTCTGAATAGCATTATTAGCGTCGTGACAGGTCCCTAGTTACGTGAAAAAACCCTTAAAATTAATGCCAGACTAAGGGAAAAAACAGCCACCAAATATGCAAATTACATTATTTATAGTTTATAATAGACATGTAGGTCACTCAACCACTGGTATATAAGGATGTGCTTTATTTAAAATGAATATATGTTATACTTTATTTAAACTTCACTGACGACACAAACTGTTCCTCGCACAAAAAGTTCAAGAATATTATTCTCTCGAGTATATTTTTTTAATTAAATTTTGTTTAGAATTACTTTAGCTTGTATTTTCTTTTTAATAAAGCTATTGTAACATTTACTTTCTACACGAAATCGAACACTACGTTATTAAGTTTTCAAGAGATTTAAACTTTTTAAATAACTTTTTTAATTGATTTATATTTTTTCTAAACATACATTCGTTGTTTTAAGAAGTTTTATTTTATTTTTACATAAAAGTTTAACTGTTAAGTCAATGTAATTCTTACACACTTTAAACCATTTATTAGTCAATATTTTAAAGACATTATTTTATTTTATTTTTTTAATTATTATTTCACTCGAGAATACGAATTCTATTTCGAGTATCAGATATTGAGGTTTATAGTCGGTGAGTTCCGTACACGAGCAACCGCACCAACTGATAGCGTGACGCAACTGAAAGTCGCGCCGTAGCGTCGGTGCAGGCGTCGCAGCGCCCGGCTTGCCTTTACTCACCTCGCTTCGTCTCTCAACCGCCTACTGGAACCCAGAAACGACGACGAACTATTACGATTTTGCGACCCGGAGCGACATAGGCACTGCAGCTCTTGAACGCCTTGACGTATTTAACAGTTAGCCTTGACAAGAGTTAGTATCTAGAACCTTTGAAGACTCAAATTGAAATGCGGTCTTCATTATTTTTCTGCAAATAAAAAAATGATATTCATTGTAAATAGAAATTATTTATTCAAAATATTATTTTTTTAAACATAATTTCGAGTTATTGACATATAATTAAGAGAAAAAAAATAAAATTTCAATATATTTCTATAGATTTGAATATACAAATTAATAAAAATTATAGTCATTAACGAAAATAAACTATATAAATTCAGAAATTTTGTAAAAATCAATTTATGAAAAAATTAAACTCATAAATAATTGAATCTATTATTTTTTTTCATTTCAATTTAATTTAAATAATAAAAATTAATACAATTCAATATGACGCGTTTATAATAACTTTGAATTTTAATCATTTGACCAAAAAACTCTTAAGAATGTTTATTCTTATCTTAATTTTATCAATTAAAAAGGTAATTAATATTTAATTCATAAACTCGAATTAAATTTAAAAATAGCTCAATACAGCAAAAACGAACAAATGAAAATTAATCTAAAAACTCTTAATAGAATTCAAATTAAAACTGAAATATGGTCAAATAAAATTCAAATAAAAATTAAACAATTTTATAAATTAAAAACTATTGTATATATATTTAAAATTATATTCTTTAATAATAATAGAATATGATTGTTATTAAAGAAAGAATTTAGTATATCAGTAAAAACTATTTTTTTTAAAAAAAACTAGTAAAATCGATACATTAATAAATAAATTAATAATTTAATTAAATTAGTTTATTAAAAAATACAAAAAAATTAATTGTATATGAAATGAGTTATATATAAAATCTATTTTTTTAAATAAATCTGTATCACTGATTTATTTTTTTACACATGAGTTTACATGACATGATGAGAAAAAATCAAAAGAACATTTATTAAAAAAAAGTTAGGTTTGAAATTGAAATGAAATTCTCTCATTTTCAAATATTTCTGGAATTATAAATGATTACATTCTCATAAAATGCAATTAATATCCATTTTATTGGGTATATTTCCAATCATAAATCATTCATATTTCAATTTTATAAATTTAAAAACTTTCTAAAAAATCTTCAAATGTGATTTTTTAAATATTAAAATAAATTTATAAATTCATAATTTACATTGTTTTTCCATTAATAAATTTACGATTTTATAAAAATTATAACATTTTTGATTATACTCTAAATATTTATAATCAAAAATTTTTATGGATACGAAAAATTGTAAACAAAAATATTTAACAATTATCAAAAATTATATTTGTTTAAAAATCAAATTACACATACACACAAACACATATATATATATATATATATATATATATATATATATATATATATATATAAATGTATTTATTTATGTATATGTGCATATGTAAAAGTTTATATATTTATATACTATATAGATTTTCTCATAATTCCCCAACTGTTTTTTCAATTTCACAAAAACACTAATTCAAGCATTCAAATTCCAACAATAACTAAGGATATGATAAAATCAAATTCAATTTAAAAAACATATACATTTTATATTCAAACACTTCTTTATTGAATGATATGTCAAACAAAAAATATTTTCATTCATCCCACAAAACCACAATTTTTCAATGAATGCATTTTAAAAATACCCTTATTGCTACCCTCTTTTAACAACATAGAACACATCTGCCATTTAGTACTACAAAATCATACCAATGCAAATCCCCATTCAAAAACTTTATACAAGGAAAAGTAAAAATGTATTCTTTTTCCTTTCTTATTTGAAACAATAGTGCCAAGACTTCCATTATTCTTTCTGTTAGATTTCTATTCATATTATTAAGATTTATTACAATCGCCTATTTGCATAATAGAAATGAAATATATATTTTACAGTAAATATTATTTAAATATTTTTTATAAAATTTAATATTCATTATAATATAATTTAATGCCTGTTTATTTTAAACAAGAATATTTTATTTAAGAAATACACACACACACACACACACACATACATATATATATATATATATATATATATATATATATATTAAAATAACTCCAATTTTGATTTTTCTACTTTTCAAAATTTAAGTTGAGAAATATTCTAAATTAATCATTCTGAATAATATTATAAAAATTAAACTAATTTTTCATTCAAATTTTCATTATAATGGCAATAAATCTAAATTAGCTTATACAAAAAATCAAAATCAAATTATTATACTAAAATTAATTATTAATTTCATTAATTTATTTTATTAATTTCAATTCAAACATTTTTTAAATATGTAAAATCAATATAAATTACCTTAAACATATTTTTTAATATATAAAAAATTCTTATGCAAATAAAACAGATAATACTTGAAAAAAACTAATAAATTACTAATTAACAGCTAATGAAAAAATATTACGTGGCTCATGTGCATCGTTTGAAAGAGAATAAATTTACCGACAAAATATTAACAAACACAATACATTGCCCTTCGCAAGTTCAAATCAATTGAAATACAGTGCACGAGAATTATGTAAATAATTTTCATTTGCAGCAATAACGGTCACTGTTACTTGAAACAAATTATAAAAATATGCAAATATAGCTAACAGTTATCATTAATTCAAAAACATAATTATAGGATTGGGAAAAGCCTCTATAAATAGAATTATTTGCCCTTTTTCTCTTCCTTTTTTTACACACACACACACATTATATTTATATATATATATATATATATATATATATATATATATATATATATATATATAACATGTTTACGTGTTAAATATGAAGAATTTTGATTCTCAAGAGAATCGAATTAAAAAAAGACGCTTAGTCATGTAGAAATGTCTAGACATCTCATTAACTTGTGACAATTATATGCAAATTTTTAATACTATTTCATCTACTGTCTGTTTAATTATGAATGACTGACAGCAATATGAATAATTAGCGATTATTAAAAAGTGATATATAGTTTTAATTGTTCTATTCGTGTCATTTTTGCGTATTTTAATATAAATATCAAATAAATTAATACGAACTTTATAATTAAAACGAACTTTTAAATAAAATATATTCATGTATAAATTAAAATTAAATATATACATCTAATCTATTATATCGTTACAATCAATCATTAATTTTTTTAAATAAAATATTTTATACACGATTGTACATCTTATTCAACTTATAATAAAGTTAAATTTTTTATTGGCGCCAGACCGGCTGAGATACATCATTCCTGAATGTTATTTTGATAAACGTCTCCTTCATCACAAAAAGCAAAAATATGTGGGTGACATTCATATGGAAATGATACTGTGACACTGTAACGTGTATGCCTCCCTTTTTCTGTTAAAATATGCAAGAGAATAGTGGCACAAAGCAAAAACAGGGAGAGGATCGAGTGCGTACATGAATTCCTTATATACACCTAAGAACTTTTTTATGAAAGTCATTTCAAGGTTATTTGCGGAAAATGATAAATCGTACAATGGGGTCAGTGAACAAAAAATATATATAGTGAACAGATGCTTACTTAAAAGAAACCGTTGAAATATATAGAAAAATTAACATTTTTTTTGATAAAGATTCTCTACGAAATTGCAGTGCAATATAAAGTTCAATGTGATTTATATTATATATAGTTGGAAATATATTTTTATTATCCCTTGAAAAAATACTTATTTTCTACTGAAATTCAATAATATATCATAATTATTTGTAGTTTCAATTAATTACACATTTTAATTATGTATAAATTTAGCTTAAACTCTGAAAATATATGAAACAACACTTTTAACTTAATAGAAGTTAATTAAAAAGCTTTATTTAAAATATACATCGTTGAACTTTTCAAAGCACTATTTTATGAATAACAAACATTTTCTATCATCACAAATTATCTTGACAATAAAATTCAGTGAAATATTTAT
The DNA here is from genome assembly GCA_029203775.1 of Neoneuromus ignobilis. NCBI lineage: Eukaryota > Metazoa > Arthropoda > Insecta > Megaloptera > Corydalidae > Neoneuromus > Neoneuromus ignobilis. Next base: position 14,081,008 of record CP092090.1, read on the forward strand.
ATTTCAAAAAATAAATACCGTAACATTTTAATATAATAATTTATAATAAATATTTAATTATTGAAAGTTGAACGAAATTAATGTCCATTTCAGTTTTTATATAATTTTCAATATAATTAAAAAAAATAAAATACTTTTTCATAAAAAAAATTTATATAATATATACATTCATATATTTTTATTTATAATATAAATTATATGATTTTTAAAACACATTTATCTACCCTGTCAAAAGTTTATATATTTTAATATTATTTTTTTTAATTTATATCCTCTCACATTATTTTTATAACTACAATACTTGTTATTGTCATTTTTATATTATTATACATTATTATTTTATTTTATCCAAAAGAGTAATAGTCAAAATATTATTAGAAAATATTTTTTTAAAAGATAATATGAAAGAAAACTTTGCTTTTATTTTATTTATTTTTAATAATATATATAAATTATTTTATATTCTCAGTCTTATCTCAAAACAGTATATAAAAATTAATTCATCAATATAATGTTTAATGTGTGTATAAAAATTTTTCATTCCTTGAAAAAATTAAAAATATGATATTTATATAAATAGTATAACAAAAAGATATTGGTTTAAATTTTAATTTTTTTTTAAATAAAATTTTAAAAATCCTTACTTGCATATATATATATATATATATATATATATATATATATAAACTAATATTCGTTATATATTTTTGTTTGATGTTTTTTAAATAAAGCATTGAATATTGAATCAAACAATAACATTTATATGAACTCATATACAAACCTACGCACATCAGTTCGATTTACTGATTTGTTGAACCAAAATTATTCTATTTTGAGAGAATTTAATTTCTTATCTACCATAAATTCAACTTGAGAAAATGATACACATGATACAATGTCTCAAATAAGACAGAAAGATTTAGACATATATTGTATTTACTTGCCTACTCTCATTTACATTTCTTACTATTCTTAAGTTTCATTTAAACCACCCTATATTTCTTTCAACTTTAATATAAACATTATTAAATATTATGTAATTAAATTAAAATAATGTAAAGACACTAAACGTTAAATATTAAACAACTTTGTATTATAACTCTTATTTTTTATGTTTAAAAATACATTTCAATGAAAATTTGTAAATCTGTTATTAAAAATAAAAAATCCTTTATTCTTCGTTTAAAATTATTTGTAGCAAAAAAAACCCTTATAATTTATACAAGTTTATGAACTAATCCAAGTTTTTACATTTATAATTGCAATTTTACATTTTTAAATCTAAAAATTAATTAATATACATAATTAAATTCTACACCCTCGAGAACATAAATGCATACGCATATATAAATAATGCATATTGTGGTAGTGAAAGATGTTTTTGAGGACATTTTGGAGCAACGGCCACCAAACAACATTAAGCAATCCCGCTAAGGATATAACAAAAACGATCCACCCTTTTATGAAAATCTACAACCCGCGAAACTTCCCTTTAAACTGCATAAGTCATGATATTCTGTACTCAACAATGAAAGGACAAAAGGACTAGAACCTTCTATATCAACAAAATAATGCAAATCAAACTATTTAACACGTTATTATAGATGATTTGATTTGCAAGAAGAGGAGTATTTTTTTAAACTAGTAATTTTATCAATTTTCTCTAGGTGTTTGAAAAAATTAACTGTATATTCCATAACAGATAAATTTATTCTTTAAAAATTATAATTATTTTATTTAAATATTAACTAAATAAAATGTCTTAAATACAATATGTAAAATATTAAATTTGTTAGAATTACTTCTTTCTTCCAATATTTTATATACATAAATATAATGTAAAACACAAAAATAAATTACCATAAGAAAATTCTCTTATGAAAATAGTTATTATTATTTATTGGTCATTAATGAAAAAGTAAATAAGAAATTTTAAAAAATTAAAAATTTTCTTTTTGAAAAATGATATAAGAAAATTTACAAGACGTGTGGTTTATAAATAATCACATTATTTTTTATCTACACAATGTTACAAATAAACCTTATCAACACACATCTTTCCTTCAGTAGTCCATGGGAAATACTGATAATAAAACATCTGTTTCAGTGTATGTTGAAAGGCATCAATGATAAAATAAAATGGTAAAAAGAATTAATTATATACCTTTCATCAGAACATTTTTCTATATTTCTAATATACAAATGTGTGTATATGTGTGCTTGTCTGGATTTTTTTTTTAAATAAAATAAAAAAATAAATAAACTTACAATAATTTTAAAATAATAAGGTCACAAGAAAATTATAACAATTCATTAACATACAACAAAACAATTTTCATACTTTTACATGTTTTATTATTAACTTCACCATTCTAATTACTTTTAATGATTCGAAATGAAAACCTTTTTAAATGCATTCGAGTATAATGTGTATATTTAGATAAAACCATAAGAAAATGAATATTTAACAGAAAGAAAGAATTCTTAAACACAATACATTTTTTGATTATGTTATATAAAAACATACGAATAAAGAAGAAAAGATAATTTGACTGAAAATTGAATGCAGTGGCTCTATTTTCAGAAAAAATATTTAATATCTTATATGTATAATACGGTTTTTACATTTTTTGTAAATTATATATATATATATATATATATATATATATATATATATATTACGAAAGTGAATTTAAAATATTAATATTTTTGCATTTTTGATATTCTCATTCGTATTTTTCGTTAAAACAGTTTTTTGAATAAAAATATAGATAATAAGTAAATAACTTATTTTAAATTGCAATGTATTTTTGTACGTTTTATGATTAAAATATCAATTAAAATGAATTTGAAAAAATGTTAAAAATATAAAAAATACTAGTTTGAAAATTTCCTCAAATATACGTATATGGTTTATATTAAAGTTTTAAAATGATTTCATACGCAGACCTGTTTATTTTTAATTTTTAAATATTTGATTTATTTTTCAAACTTTGAGAACATATTTTAAATAAAATTACTTTATTTCTAATTAAAGCAGCCCATAAATAATTACTTTTTTATTGCTCATTATATATTCATTAAAGTATTTATTTTTTATTTTATAGACTATTTTAATATACACTGTTATTAACCGCTTTAACATAAAATAATAAATATTAAATGAGAAAACCGCAGTAGGTACATGTAAAATGCAACGCTGTAATTATCATCGTTTAAACATTGTTCTCGTGAAATATTTTTTTTCACATTGTACGTACAATATTATGCGTGCACCGTAATATAAAAGTTAAAATTACAAATTTTCATTAAAATCAACGCCATACAATAAACTCTCCCTGTAATGTTTTAAAGCACAAGTTTTAGTATAAAACTGTGTACAGAACAAATAACATTATTTTAATACTACGAAACTACGTACGACGTAATTTACTATTTATATTTAATTAAAATTGTTTAAATACTTCGTGTTTTTAATTTTTCATAGATCGATTTTTTTAACAGATTTATGATTTGTTATATTTTTTTCGATACAAAAAAATCCATTTGTACGCATGTAATGAACTGAACATATGTACGTTTGTTATCATAATGTGTACATACACGCAAATATGATGCTGAAAAACCACTAAATATTCGAGTTACATTAAAATAATGAACCATCTACGAAATTGATTCATATTGAATCCACAGTTCAGCTATCGGTATCAATTGCACCTACCTGTTTATTACTTCAACCGAATGAGGTAGTTGTATATACGGTAATTTAACGTCCTAGTTAGGGTCTGGTATACGAGGGTTGTAGGTCGAATAAACAATTAATATTACCGATTTTTGATGGAGTGTGAGAAATATTTTTTTTAGTTGTGGTTATGTAATTTAAATTAATAATCAATGACTGATTTCCAATATACATTATTAAATGTTTACAATAGAAAATTATTATTATTGAAATTATATATTTATCGAATCTACGAAAAGTGAGTATTTGAATAGTCCTCGTTGTTTTATTAAATAACAATTAAAAATTCTCTGTATGAATATATTTTCGAATTCTTTGCAAAAACGATTTTATTTCAAAAATTTCAATTTAATTAAAAATCTATTTCCTACATTGCACAAAAAAGAGAAAATCAATACTGGAAAATAATAAAAAAAAATGTGAAAAAAGATAAATAAACGACTCATATTTTCATTAGATAAACAAGAACAGTAGGAAGTAGCAGTGATATGTATGACACTGTATTTTGTCAACATAGCTTCCATTTGTCCACCTACACGTTTGAATAATCTATACGTATATTCAGAATCGCCATGAAGACTTTGTTTGAGTGATGTAAATACGTCAATTTTTTATTGGCCAACGATAATGGTCAACGTTTTTATATACACGATTGAACGGACTTTTATCGATCCTACACCTATTTCAAATTCATT